>CM076584.1:1598904382-1599127597 GCA_034641835.2 Pinus albicaulis | reverse complement strand
CTAGCAACCAGTAACATAGTAAGAAGTAGATGATAGTACGAAGAACAAAAAAAAACCATTGATTGTCAAACCCAAAAGACATAAACAAAGTCAAAGATGGGTGTATTCGTCCAATATGATCACCGGATAGTCTGGAGAGGAGTTGCATTGGCCATGTTGAGGGGTGGGACATTGATAACCACTTCCTCATTATGAGGAGGGTTTGAGTCAATCTCCGGATATGAGACTATATAGCATTATACTCTATTCATTCTAACCACAATATCATCCATATCATAATGGATGCCCCTCGGTATCCTCTTCAACTCCTCGTGACTTGCAAATAGTATATAGTTATCAACGTGTTTATTGCGAAACACCATATTAAGAAGAGTCTCCATTTTTCTCCGTGTTGAGATAGAATACAGGAAATAGAGTCTTCACTTCCTCAAAGTTTCTAGACTTGGCACCCATTTGGTGTTACCACTGCAAATTTCAGTATCTAAGTGATACATTCAATCCCCAAACTCCTTAGCTTCTTAAGTACATATTTCCTTTCTCACTTCCATAGGAGTCGCATCAAATAAATTTGCAACCAACTCCCGCCCAAATAGCCGACGGTGTGTGGAAGAAGACACACCTCGAGTGCCTCCTTCGCGACTAGGAAATCTTTGGTGAGGTGCCATAAGAACTCGATACTTGTAAATGGACCAGAAAATAAAAGTTTGGGAAGACCGACCGAATTGACTATTACAACGTGCTTGAGAATGGAACCCTTATAAGACACAAAATGTTGAATGCGAGGTGACATACAACTTCAAAATACCCACTTCAATTTCTATACGTAAGTAATCAAGGAACCTTCGAAAGAGTGGTCCCTGACTAGAAAAGACAATGAAACCATTACCAACTAGGACCAAAGACTAACAAATTTCCTTGTAAACCATTATGGTTGGAGGAAACATTATGTCACCTTTTTGTTTCAAAAATGACCTTTTGAACTTTCGAAAGTAGACAAAGTTAAAACCAGATGGAAAAAGAGCCACTATACCAGACTCCACACACCAATACAGGGAAATTAAATGAAATCCCAGAGGGTTCAAGGGATTGAAGTTTTTTCATTGGGAGGACAGCAACCAATTCGAAGGATGGACCAGACGCTATGTTATGTAAGAAACACACGAAAAAAAATTTCTCCCTATGTGAAACGACTTAAGACTCATGGTTAGACTTCTAGCTTTAAGACGACAAGACAAAAAGTAGATTGATAACCAACAATGGAGCTTGAATTTCCCTGAACCTCAGAGACTTTGACATGAAAACACGAGTGTGAGAAAGTTTCTCTTTGGAGTAAAACAAACAACTGATAACCCAATACATAAAAGAAGATGTAGCTCCAGAAAATTCCCAGAGAGAGGAAACTATGTTTTTTCACCGTGAAGCAATACGTAAGATGGTATATATAACCGCGAACAAAATACAACTTTTACCTGAGAAGAACCAGGCTCATTGCAATTCGCAAGACAATCGCCAAGTGTCCCAAGGCTCCGCCATCCCAAGACAATGTATCATGGTGAGGTCATAAATGATCCTTGAGCAACTGTGAGGGAAATTCGTTGCCACATCCAATCCACCATATGGTAGCATATCCATACCTAAAACGTCCGAGCAAATGGAATGTCTAAGATCCTTGACGTGCTCGATAACCCGATCTCCCACCCTCGTGCAGTTAATATGAAGAGACCTCAACCATACAGAGCCATAACGTGAAACCACGATACGCCACACATGTCCTATGTTGAGCCAAGTGGAGATCAAGGCACGCTCCCCAAAGGTTTCCTTTGTCTTCACCATACAAGCTTCTCGCATGCCACTCATTACCAAATATAAATCCTCGTTATCGAAGTGCAGTTTTATGTATTTTTCCGATGACTTAAAACCAAGAAACACCCCATCTGAGAACATGTTTCTTTAGAATTGAACCAAAAAATAACACACCATAATTTCAAACACTCCAACTACTAACCACAATGATAATAACAATAATAAAAACAACCTCCAATTTTAAAATCATAGTCAAACTAAACATTAAATTACATATATAATCAATCTTATTTATAAGACAAATACCTATTTCAAAATATATTAAAACATACCTACTTACCTATAACATTTTATAGAAAGTAAACTCATTTAAATTATCCAATATGACTAGTACATGTACATTCGGTCGAAACATATCCCACACATGCGCGCATTATTCTAAATCAGATCATGGTTATTTAAAGCGTCTCCTTATGTCTTCGTCTTTGTTGAGTGATAATTCGACATCCTCATAATTTAATTAACGTATAGATAATGCAGTGAGGCATTGTAAATTGGGTTGTGCCACCTGTTCTACAGATAAACTATTTTTACTATTTATTTAATTCTTTATTCACCAAAAAAAGACAGGTTTACTAAATGATTATCTTTATGGATTCGTCCAAATATATACTCTAGCCTATCAAATATATTCTATTCGCATCTATCCCAGTTTAATTTTATTTTATTGTGTAGATCTTTCTCAAGCTAAAAGGTGATGATCGTTTCCTGATAGTTTGGTAAGAGATCGTAAACCAGCGTTATCTAGTACATAATTTAAATATATGTTAATTAAATTTTAAAAATAAAATATTTACCATAAAAATAAAATAATTAGATGAAGAATAATATTTTTTTAATCATAAAATACAATAATTAATATAATATTGTATCGCTGAATGTTATTTTAGTTTACTTAATTAATTATAAAGGAAAAATTTTCATAAAATAAAACAATTAATAAAATACTATCAAAACTTAAAAAATAAGATTAATTAAAAATTTTAATATTTACATATACATATATATATATATACCACTTTAATAGATAGGTTTACTTTTATATATATTTATGAGTTTTATTTTTTATTAATATATATTATTTATTTTTAATTGAATTGATTAAAATATGTTTTTAATATAATAAGAAGTTATTTTAATTTGAAAATATGGTGAAAAAATTATAATTCATGAAAATGGAAATAATAAAAAAATTTAAAAATTTAAATAAAAAGGAAATTAAAAAAAAAAAACAAAAAATTACTAATTAATAGAAATGAAAGTTACTAAAATACACATAATAAGACCTCAACCAATCACTTTACAAATAAATAAATTTAAATAATAATAAAAAATAACAAAGATTCCCAATGTTAAATTATGGATATATCACAAAAAAATTTGGTCAAAGATAAACTAACACATAGTCAGAAAAATGAATGCCTAATACCATACAATTATAATAAAGTTATTCCCATAATTACTTTTTATTTTATAATATAATAGTAATAATATTTTTTTATTTTAAATATGATAATGAAAAGATGGTGATTATTTTTATTAAAATCAATTATATTTTTATCAAATTTTAAAAATAATAATAATGATGGTGGTGGTTAAGGTCCTTTAAGACCAATACAAGGACCTTAAGAAAGGAGAAGGAATCCAAGTTTGATTCTTCAAAATCTTGTTTCTTTGGTCAAAGAGAAGAGAAATAAGTGCTCAAAGATAGTTATTGGTGGGTTGGCTTCGTAGGTAAAGAAGATTGGAAGTGTGGTATATGGTAGGGAATTGAGAACTAATGTGAGTAACATATTCTTCTACCTACTTAGAATCTCAAATATAACATATTCTATCCTTTCAAGGAGTCTTAAAAATAAACTACAATCATTAAAAATTAAAAAAATTAAGATATCAAAAAAATAATAAAAAAAGTGTCATTTCTATAAGATTAATAAATTACAAATTAAAAAAATATAAAAATATGTGTAGCATTATAAAAATTTTTAAATGGAAATGCATTTTGTAATTAAAAAATATTTTTTTTACCTATTCTTTGTTTAATTATTTTTTAAAATAATATAATGTATTTAACTTTTTTATGTTTATTCTTTAGTAGGGATTTGTTAACCTGACAAGTTTGATTATGTTCGGTGTACAATTTAAGTGTTTTTCATGAGGTTTAATCGATTAATGTATTTAAAAAATATGGTTTAAAAATATAATTTCATTTAAAATTGGATGTTAAATTTGATTTAAAAAATAAAAATAAAAAACATAAAACATTTACATAATAATAACTATTATTTTTAATATTAATTATTTTCTAAATTATAATAAATTAAAATTATTATTATTATTATTATTATTTAGCATTTTAATTGTATTTTCGTTATTTTTTGTTATGTGTGAATAGTGTAGATGGGCATGGTTACAAGTCAATAAAGGTAACTAGTGAAGTTATAATAAGTTAAGTTATTGTTAAAAAATTTGAGAGAACAATTACACACAACACAAAGCCATATTATGATATATTTATTGATCATAACAATTACACATATATAGGTTATAAATCTTTGACTTCCACATTTCTAAATCATGATTACAACTCATACATAGGAAATAACAACTTGTAAATTGAAGTTTGGGAACTCTCTCAATGACAACTCACAACAACACATAGAAGCAGTATTTCCAATAGTGTCCCTTCATACTTACATGAAAAACATTGAAAACACATATTATAACAACAAGGATAATATAAGTCTGATTGGTCTTCATCAACACTCACATCCACTCTGGAATCTTGCTAATGTTGCTCTTTCACCACCACATATTTGAGCTGTCACTTGACCCTCGTTGATGAACTTTGCAAGATAAAAAATATTGACACCTTGGCTCATCGATGCTTCCGCCATAAGAGCCGTCAAGTAATGAACCATCCTATGAAACAACCACCATATGTGAGATATTTCTCTTTCGACTATCCATCAGTTGCTAGGATGGAGGTCTCAATACTGAATACGTTCAAAATTTGATCAAACAACTTGACCTTAATAACACACAAGAATTGATGTTTCAGACATCGGGGCTTCCAGTTTAAGAATCACCAATATTTTTTATAACCAATAAAAACACAAAAACCAACCACCAAAACATCCAGAGACAAAAATCAATGACTGCTCTTTATTGATCTGTGCAAATCATATCATATCAAATATAATAATAATAATAACTTTGCGTATTGTTATTTTTCATCACATTTGCAACATTTAGATCTCAGTCTCTTGATAAAAAATACCAAAATATTTTGTTAGTTCAAATCTAGTACACATGGCAGCAGTATATCTTGGACCATCTAATAATCTCGAGAACCACTATTTAATGCATGTACAGGTTGCTCTGAATTTTAGATTCACACTAGTCAAACCAAATCTATGTTGATTGAGCTTCTTCACAAGTAGATCTCCTCTTCTTTTACAAAAAAAATTCCACAATGGAACTTCACACAACAAAAACAACATTAGATCTTCACAATTCTCCTTTGCATGAAATTATTCACAATCCACAAACACATGAAATATTCAGACAAAAGGCTCACACAAACAATAGATTAAACACTTTATTAAAATAATATATGTACAAAGGAGTATCATAACTAAAATTGCATGATCTTAACCCCTCTGGTGAAAAAGTCACTACTGAACCAACTGTGATACCATATTAGAAAATAGAGAGAGAAGAGTCACTACTGAACCAACTGTGATACCATATTAGAAAATAGAGAGAGATGAGATAGCGATTATAGTTATAAGGTATTTCCTTAGTCAAGTTATATATATGGTAGGTAATTAGTATATCTAGTTAAGTTATTGTGAGTGAATGTTGATAAGAATTAGTTTTGGTTTGAGCTAGCTGTGAATTGTTGAATAACATACAAATTACTAGAAGTTAATGTTTAGTAAGAATAGTGAATAATTTGGCATTCTCACTAATTTAATACATGGCTATCAACAAATCTTATAGTAAATTTATAATCAAATTAAGTAAATGTAAAATCATAATTATGGGTTTAGAGATGTAAGAATCTTGAAAACCCTGGCAAGCATCATTATTTCTTGACCATAAAATCAAAAATTTAGTTAAAAAAATAATATATAAATGTTAGGGATATTTATTGTAATATGTTTAGTTCTCCTATTTATTTTAGAGACCAACTATTCTTACTCTGTAATTTTGTATAAGATCTTTTTGGAAGATGGAGATTGATATTCTTTGCTTCTAGAATTTTAATTTAATTGTCAATAATTAATAGGTTGATGGTAGAGATTCTTTGCTTTGACCTTCATGGAATATTCAAGAATATTTTTAGTAGTATGCACAAACCAAAGATTGATCTTGATATCCAAAGTAGTTATGTATTTTTTTCCCTTTTAATTAAATTTGGGCATGTGGTATTGATAATCTATGATATTGGCTCATGGTATTGTAACAAAACTTATTTACAAATATGGTAAAGTGAGGATGAATTTCCATAATTAAAAACATATTATATATATATATATATATATATATAATATATATATATGACTTATATATTAATTATTTTTTTAATTAATAATAATAATACCCACAGGGTGGGGGCTTGTTGGTGATTGAGTGTTCTATTAAGGCACTCATTTGTAAAGGTCACCGGTTCAAACCCTGTGGGGAGCCTGTGAGGCGTAAGCTTGTGAAAATTGTTGCATATTGTTGGCGGGGAATGATGTCGGCCAAGGGGGTTTTCATTGGCAATAGCACGATGTGATCTTGGGTTGAAGCTATGATTGTATGGTTCTCGTTACCGGTTTGATACAAAAAAAAATAAAAAAAATAATAATAATAATAATAACAATAATAATATTGATGTTTTTTTAAAATTTTATCACTGTGAGATGTGTCATGAAGTAAGTGTTTTGATATTCTCCCGATGGGGGTGATCAAACGATTTTCCATCTGTCACATGCGAGGCCATTGGGGCCTTCCATCTCTCCAGATGCTCATTAATTCCTTGCTCATGCATGGTTCTAACATTTATTTCTCTTGTGCGATGTTTGATCCTACACAATTTGCTGTTAAATTCAAGGGTCGACTTGTGTATCGATTCAGTTAGGAAGTTTTGGCGATGAATTTTGGTCGAGAGGAGCATAGAGGTGTGTGGGTTTGGTTCCATGGCAACTCCTTGGGGTTTCTGCCTTGGTTAAGAGGTGCAATGGAGGTTAGTGGCACTTTGGCATGGGTTGGGTTCTACCATATGGTTTGTCACTAAGATCCGAGCACCCTAAACCGAGTCAACTCCATGCTTTTTCCTGTTACATGATCTCACTTAGAAAATCGACTTTCCAAGATTTCTAGTGTTTTGCATGGGGTAAGGTATTTGTGTTTTAAAATTCTTCTGCATGTCATTGTGGTTTGAGGGTTTCCTCTTTGATTGTTCATGGTCGTGCTATCATTGGCTCTTCGCCGACACTACTATCTGATTTCTACAGGTGTGGGGGTGCCACCCTGGTCTCTAGTTAGGCTTGTTGGTGGTCTGCGTGTCCAGTTTGGGTCGACGTCACTGAATTTACTCCTATGGGAAATTGGGGTTGTGTTGTATATTTTGGTGAGTTTATAGGGTGGTGGGCGAGATCTACTCGGCCTTTCCCTCTGGTCTGGGTGATCTCTTTCCCATCTTGTCTCAGAGATCGTGGGGTTGGCACTATGGTGCACTCTCACTCTCTGCAGTGGTATCTTGGTGTGGGTAATTGTATTTTTTTATTGCAGGTTCTTCAAAGGTTCACCATCATTGAATTTTCACTGGCAGCAACCAGGCTCTGTCAATTTCACTATGCCTTGCCAACGGGGTCGCCCTTGCCGCAGGGGGGTGGGGGGGTCAACACTCTTATGCAGGGCATCCCGAGCCAAGCCATAACTTGTCCTCCGCAAATTCGGTCAGTAGGGATACTGAGGGCACTGGAGCTATCTCTCCAACCCGCTCTCCTTATTATGTAGTAACGCTTGCTACCATGAAATCTATTTTTGAACAACTCTGGAACATACAAATTAATATGGAAATTCTCAGGGACCACAAGTATGAAGACCGAAACGAAATTATGGCCTATTTCAATGATATACAATACAACCATAATGAAATTATGGAGCAGTTGGATAGCCTCCACCGCAGCCATCGTCGCATCAATGACCATCTTCGTAGCTTGGAAGCGCGGGTGGAACACACTAATTTCCATATGCATGATAGTGTTGGTTACCTTGCAGCTCCCTCTGTACTACCCCCCCATCCCCCTCCTAAATATGCGACTGTAAATTTTGGTTTCCTTTTTGTTTACTTCTAGTATGCTAAGGCTAGAATGACTTCCGGAAATAATGGTTGTAAAATGTCTATTGTGTAATTCTCCAGTCCGTAATCTCAATAAGTCTGGTCGGAATGAGAGAGCGAGGATTGTTGAGGCTGATTTTGTAAGTCATGCCTTCATGAAAATCTAATGAAAATATTTAAATGACAAAAAAAAGAAGTAAATGTTTTAGTATTTAACATGATTGATGTCTATCAATGTTTACTAGTCATCTAATTTATATAGCAATACTAGTTACAACTTATTAAAAGACATTAGTTAATGTTACTATCATAACTATTTTTTCTATTGAATAATAATTTTTTTTTATAATAATTATACATTTAGTTAACAATTTATTTAATAGATCATATAAATGTATAATAGTTTCTTTAATAAATCATAATTTTATGATAAAACATTATAAGTAATATATTAAGTGACTATAATGATATTATATGGTTTAATATTTGTTAAAATAAATAAAAATTTCAAATTCATTATAATTATAATTATAATCATTTTTTAATGTAATTTGATTATGTCAAAATATTTTAATTAATAATTATAATAATAATAATTTATTTTATTTAACTTTATTTTAATTTTATTTTTGTATAATTTGATTAAGTAAAAATGATTATATAACAAAACAATGAAAAAAAAGACAAGGCTAAAAAAGCCTCAACTCAATAAAATTTCAAAAAAAATTAAATACGTCTTTTAATTTGTCATTTTTACTCAAGGAGTGCATGAGCACCCATTACGTGTATCCAAAACCCATGGATGCCATTTTCTTTAATATTAATTTTATTAAATATTAAAAAATAAAAATAATTTACAATTTAGGATAAAATAAATTTATTGTTTAAATATTTATATTATATTATTTTTTAAGTTATAATAATTTTTAATTTTTTTTTTAAATAATTGAGTAATTACTTACTTTATTTTTTAAATAAAATGTATATTTGTTCAAAATTTAGCAAATTTATATAATTGTCCTTTTAATTAGTAAATAAAATTGGTATTGATTCATTTAATTTTATAATTTATATATTTTTAATTATATAATTTAGTTTTTGAAAAATATAAATATAATTGTAAGTCTATGAGATTTATTGTTATTTAAGATGTGCTTTTAAATTAATTTTATAATTTATACATTTTTAATTATATAATTTTTTTTTGAAAAATATAAATATAATTTTAAGTATGTAAGATTTATTGTTATTTAAAATGTGTTTTTAAATGTATATATATATATATTTAATGTATTGTAAATTCATGAAACACTTAAATTATCATTCTAACAATTTTTTATTAAATTTCTAATAAAATTAATTAAAAAACTATACCCATAAAATCTAAAACATCAAAATAAACAACACTAAACAACACTTTACTAAAAAAAATTTAGAAAAAATTATTTTTTTAACACTACAAGATTCAATCTAATAAACATTTATATACAATTTAAAAACATATCAAACATAATCATCCTACAACTATCCAGATTCCAAACAACTCAACAAACATTTTAATAAATATATATTCCTTTCCTTTACTTAAATTGTATCATTTTACCCGGAACATCTGGATTTTATGAGATTAAGGACCTGTCTATGTAAATCCTATTATTTTTATTTTACAAATTTAAAAAGTATATTTTATATTTCTTATTTATATTTATTTTTGACAAACTTGGTCATAACTTAAATGTTACTATTTGAATATGGAAAAAAATAAATCACGCGTTTAAATTTATTTTAAATAAATTCATCTTTCAGAAATTAACATGTATATGTGTACAAAAATATTTTTTAATAATGATTTAATTGAATAGTAAACTACCGAAACGACGCAGATTATTTAATTATATATACACAAAAATGCAATTAACATATGAGATACTTAGTCAACAACCAATACATGAGAATGCAGTTTCTTTCAAAAGAAATATCTTGTACTACTGTTTAGATTTTAGTTTCATTAAAAATATTTCATTCTTTTAAACATTTTCAATAGGTATGTGTGTATCGGACAAAAATAATTATAAAAAATGACTTAAATATATAAAATATTTAGTCATCGATCGAAACAACGCCACCAGACTGGTTCTCTACATGAATGACAATATTTAAAAAGAATGCATTAAGTCAACAACCCAAACAACGCCGACAAGCTAGTTCTATATGATATGCAAACCCTAATAAAAGCGAACGAATATATCATCTTACTTGGCGCACACGTGACATGAAATATTTAAAGCAATTAAATAATTTCTCCATTAGTATTTTTTAACAATTTCATGTTGTCCTCAATTGTCTACCAAGTAACTCAATCAAAGTCAAACATACACCATCTTTGCTAGCCTACAAGTGAGATAATGTTATATACATAATGGTTAATAGTGATATTTAAAAATGGAAAAATGACTTTTATAACGGGTATATGTTGTCATTTATGAGATTAAATGTGTGTATTTTAAAAAAAAATGGTAATAAAAACATCAGCATATGGGAAGACCAAATAACCATGTATTTATTTTAATACAATAAAGAGAAGGTTGGAGTAGTTGTACCTAGTGAATTTGATCATTTATTAAGTTCTTTTAATATATTCATTTGTACATTCTTTTCTTTAGGTTATCTTAATATATTCATTTATACATTTTTGTCTTTAGGTTATCTTAATATATTCATTTATACATTTTTTTCTTTAGGTTATGATGTAGAGCATCCTTGGTAGTTATTTTTTCCTTTTTAATATGATAAAATATTTCCTTTCAAAGATATTTCTAGTCTTGGGAATTTGTTAGTTAGATGAAGTGTCTCTAGAGGACAAATGTAATAAATTGAGAGTATTTAAGGTGGTATCTAGTCTTCTAGAATGGGGACACCTATAAGAATCCACAAGAATTATTTGTTAAAGTTTCATATTCTTTGTGGAGATATTTTGTCCAGAAGAGAGACATAAAAGGAGGGGAGATCTCATGTTGGGGAGTTCTCTAGTCCTTGTAATGTCGTTGCTATGTAAATATATGAAATGCAAAAATAATAAAAAAATCGGTGTGTTTTGCTGGTTAATGGTGTCATTAATCTATGTGCGCTTTCTCCCCCTCTCATGTGTTTTTCTTTTCTCTTTCCTTTAGTTATGCACATTAATTATCAAAACAATGCTAAGAAAATTGGGTGTAAATCATTAGCATTGAGAGGATCTATTGAGAGTTGAAAATTTGCAAGGATTGACGATATCAAATTCGTCTCTAAGACTAAGATTCTAAAGACTCGTATATACGTTAAGCACAGGTAGAGAGAGTGAAGAGAACCTAAGGGGCCTAAACTACGTCTTTGGTGAAGAAATCAATATTGTCTTGTAATGCCATCAAGATCGTATGCAAATTTTGATAATTGAATTCCCCAGATCAAGAGTGGAACCAAAATTGCGGACCTCCCTTCCTTACTGATGTTAGGGGACCCCCCACCTGTAACCAATGAGAGTCGTTGATTCTCCTCAAGAAAAACCCCATCGTTCGATGAATAATAAAAAAACCACATAAAAGAACCACGAGTATGGAACCTCCCCACACTCACAATTGATGAGATTTATCGATCCTCCTCCACCTAATCTACATTTTCCAATTGATTGGATGGAACTTCAATCCAGAACCATCAGTGTGAACACCCCCCCCCCCCCCCACCCAATTAGTGTAAGGGATCTTATTACAAATCATATCTTATTACAAATCTTATTAATGTAAGAGATATTATTACAAATAAATGAGACAATCCCGAGGTACAAGTTGAGCCTACGAGAAATTAAAAAGAAAGGAGAGCATTGTTAAAGAATGCAGTTTGATTGAAAATTAATTATGATTATGGAGAAATGCTTAGTAGCCCATTCTCAAAATTAATGTTGATGTAGTGGCGAAGAAATTTGAGTAAAAAAAGTATGGACAACCATCCAGTTTAATACACTCTTGCGCAGTGAAATTGAAATCAGGGACTATATCAATCATTATGTGATAGTGGAATGAAACCGAGGATTGCAGTTGTTAAATTTTGGGGAATGTAGCATTGTTGAGGGAGTCGTGAGGAGAGCTTTGTGTGTGAGCACTGCTAGGAAGAGGTGAAGTGTGTTTGGGCTATAGAAAGAGGAAACGAGTGCCTAAGGAAGAGGGTCGATAACAAAGAATAGAGTGTTGAAGTATGCTAAAAAAGTGTTGAAGTTAGAAGATCTAAATGACTTTAGTTGTAGAATGAGCAAAGTGATCAGTGAAAAAAATGTTGCAAGGGCCAAGTATGAGAGTATGATGTTGAGTGAGAGTGAAGGTTGTTGAGAATAAAAGAGGGTCAATGGCAGAGGACAACAGAGAGCTAAAATTAGGAAAAATGGGTGCCAATTACATAGAGAATAGATTTCCTTATTGAGTGTGGGTTAGTTCCTGCAAAATAGGGAGTTGGTGCTTCCATCTGAATGGATGTCTGAGTAGATCTTGGGGGTTGGTGCCTCCTGCAATTTGGTTCTTGAAAAAATCCAAGGATTTTCAAGTTGTTGCTTGCAACAATTCCATGAATTTTGTGTTTCAGTTGGTGCTTCTAGTAAGTTGATCATGTGTCTACAGAATAAAGGGAGGTAGTGCTTCCTGTTAGTGGGTGTTAGCAAACAATCAAAGAGATTTGGTGCTTCTTGTGAGTGATGGCTCACAAATTTTTTGATGTAATAGACTAGGATATCGTTTTTACATCAAATAACAAACAATCTTTTGTGGTTTTTTCTCCCGAAAGGGTTCCCACGTTAAACGTTGGTGTCTTATGTGTATGGTGGTCTTGGTGTGTGTGTTTATGTGTTGATTCATTCATTTTGTTCACATCTTATAATATTGGTTGCTCACATTATGAATGCCAAGTTTCAATGATAATATAAATTAGCATAAAATTTAAAATTAGCCTAAATATTAATTCACCCCCTCCCCCCTCCTCTAAGTATTTAACATTCTTTCAAAAAATTGGCATCAGAGCTTAGTTCCTTCAAGAAAAAATTTACTGTATGAAGATATATCAATTGCAAACAATTTATAATCAAGTTTGGTTATCACCATAGGGAGTTCCATTTTTCGATGGATCAGACTATCAGATCTGGAGGATTAGAATGGGATTCTATTTAATGGTCATCAATGAATATGTTTGGCTATCTATTAATATGGAGAGAAGAATGAGTTTAATATATAATCTAAGAGGATTATAATGAAAGGGATATGAAAATCATATGTTGATAAAGTAAGACATTGCGAGACAAAGGAAATGTTGGACAAGTTGAAATGTTTGTATAGAGGAAACAATCATAAATATCATGGGAATATTGATGAACCTTGTTGCTCGAGAAGTGAACTAACACCTGCAAATGTAGTTGTTGGGGATAATAAGGGAAGGAAAAAGAGGATGAAGGAATCTCAGAGGAAATATTCTCAAAAGATAGAAGATATTTCTCCCATTGAGGTAGTTTTTGCTCATCACTCTCAATATTGGATTATTTCTTTCTATTAATATCTCCAAACAAAATTATATTGCAAGTCTTTTCTACAATGTCGTTAATCCGGGGTCAACTGAACAAAAGAGTAACCATCCAACTGCTAACACTTGAGGTGGTGGATTTCCAACCATACAAAAAAATATCATGTGAAGCAACCAGTAACATAGTAAGAAGTAGATGATAGTACGAAGAACAAAAAAAAACCATTGATTGTCAAACCCAAAAGACATAAACAAAGTCAAAGATGGGTGTATTCGTCCAATATGATCACCGGATAGTCTGGAGAGGAGTTGCATTGGCCATGTTGAGGGGTGGGACATTGATAACCACTTCCTCATTATGAGGAGGGTTTGAGTCAATCTCCGGATATGAGACTATATAGCATTATACTCTATTCATTCTAACCACAATATCATCCATATCATAATGGATGCCCCTCGGTATCCTCTTCAACTCCTCGTGACTTGCAAATAGTATATAGTTATCAACGTGTTTATTGCGAAACACCATATTAAGAAGAGTCTCCATTTTTCTCCGTGTTGAGATAGAATACAGGAAATAGAGTCTTCACTTCCTCAAAGTTTCTAGACTTGGCACCCATTTGGTGTTACCACTGCAAATTTCAGTATCTAAGTGATACATTCAATCCCCAAACTCCTTAGCTTCTTAAGTACATATTTCCTTTCTCACTTCCATAGGAGTCGCATCAAATAAATTTGCAACCAACTCCCGCCCAAATAGCCGACGGTGTGTGGAAGAAGACACACCTCGAGTGCCTCCTTCGCGACTAGGAAATCTTTGGTGAGGTGCCATAAGAACTCGATACTTGTAAATGGACCAGAAAATAAAAGTTTGGGAAGACCGACCGAATTGACTATTACAACGTGCTTGAGAATGGAACCCTTATAAGACACAAAATGTTGAATGCGAGGTGACATACAACTTCAAAATACCCACTTCAATTTCTATACGTAAGTAATCAAGGAACCTTCGAAAGAGTGGTCCCTGACTAGAAAAGACAATGAAACCATTACCAACTAGGACCAAAGACTAACAAATTTCCTTGTAAACCATTATGGTTGGAGGAAACATTATGTCACCTTTTTGTTTCAAAAATGACCTTTTGAACTTTCGAAAGTAGACAAAGTTAAAACCAGATGGAAAAAGAGCCACTATACCAGACTCCACACACCAATACAGGGAAATTAAATGAAATCCCAGAGGGTTCAAGGGATTGAAGTTTTTTCATTGGGAGGACAGCAACCAATTCGAAGGATGGACCAGACGCTATGTTATGTAAGAAACACACGAAAAAAAATTTCTCCCTATGTGAAACGACTTAAGACTCATGGTTAGACTTCTAGCTTTAAGACGACAAGACAAAAAGTAGATTGATAACCAACAATGGAGCTTGAATTTCCCTGAACCTCAGAGACTTTGACATGAAAACACGAGTGTGAGAAAGTTTCTCTTTGGAGTAAAACAAACAACTGATAACCCAATACATAAAAGAAGATGTAGCTCCAGAAAATTCCCAGAGAGAGGAAACTATGTTTTTTCACCGTGAAGCAATACGTAAGATGGTATATATAACCGCGAACAAAATACAACTTTTACCTGAGAAGAACCAGGCTCATTGCAATTCGCAAGACAATCGCCAAGTGTCCCAAGGCTCCGCCATCCCAAGACAATGTATCATGGTGAGGTCATAAATGATCCTTGAGCAACTGTGAGGGAAATTCGTTGCCACATCCAATCCACCATATGGTAGCATATCCATACCTAAAACGTCCGAGCAAATGGAATGTCTAAGATCCTTGACGTGCTCGATAACCCGATCTCCCACCCTCGTGCAGTTAATATGAAGAGACCTCAACCATACAGAGCCATAACGTGAAACCACGATACGCCACACATGTCCTATGTTGAGCCAAGTGGAGATCAAGGCACGCTCCCCAAAGGTTTCCTTTGTCTTCACCATACAAGCTTCTCGCATGCCACTCATTACCAAATATAAATCCTCGTTATCGAAGTGCAGTTTTATGTATTTTTCCGATGACTTAAAACCAAGAAACACCCCATCTGAGAACATGTTTCTTTAGAATTGAACCAAAAAATAACACACCATAATTTCAAACACTCCAACTACTAACCACAATGATAATAACAATAATAAAAACAACCTCCAATTTTAAAATCATAGTCAAACTAAACATTAAATTACATATATAATCAATCTTATTTATAAGACAAATACCTATTTCAAAATATATTAAAACATACCTACTTACCTATAACATTTTATAGAAAGTAAACTCATTTAAATTATCCAATATGACTAGTACATGTACATTCGGTCGAAACATATCCCACACATGCGCGCATTATTCTAAATCAGATCATGGTTATTTAAAGCGTCTCCTTATGTCTTCGTCTTTGTTGAGTGATAATTCGACATCCTCATAATTTAATTAACGTATAGATAATGCAGTGAGGCATTGTAAATTGGGTTGTGCCACCTGTTCTACAGATAAACTATTTTTACTATTTATTTAATTCTTTATTCACCAAAAAAAGACAGGTTTACTAAATGATTATCTTTATGGATTCGTCCAAATATATACTCTAGCCTATCAAATATATTCTATTCGCATCTATCCCAGTTTAATTTTATTTTATTGTGTAGATCTTTCTCAAGCTAAAAGGTGATGATCGTTTCCTGATAGTTTGGTAAGAGATCGTAAACCAGCGTTATCTAGTACATAATTTAAATATATGTTAATTAAATTTTAAAAATAAAATATTTACCATAAAAATAAAATAATTAGATGAAGAATAATATTTTTTTAATCATAAAATACAATAATTAATATAATATTGTATCGCTGAATGTTATTTTAGTTTACTTAATTAATTATAAAGGAAAAATTTTCATAAAATAAAACAATTAATAAAATACTATCAAAACTTAAAAAATAAGATTAATTAAAAATTTTAATATTTACATATACATATATATATATATACCACTTTAATAGATAGGTTTACTTTTATATATATTTATGAGTTTTATTTTTTATTAATATATATTATTTATTTTTAATTGAATTGATTAAAATATGTTTTTAATATAATAAGAAGTTATTTTAATTTGAAAATATGGTGAAAAAATTATAATTCATGAAAATGGAAATAATAAAAAAATTTAAAAATTTAAATAAAAAGGAAATTAAAAAAAAAAAACAAAAAATTACTAATTAATAGAAATGAAAGTTACTAAAATACACATAATAAGACCTCAACCAATCACTTTACAAATAAATAAATTTAAATAATAATAAAAAATAACAAAGATTCCCAATGTTAAATTATGGATATATCACAAAAAAATTTGGTCAAAGATAAACTAACACATAGTCAGAAAAATGAATGCCTAATACCATACAATTATAATAAAGTTATTCCCATAATTACTTTTTATTTTATAATATAATAGTAATAATATTTTTTTATTTTAAATATGATAATGAAAAGATGGTGATTATTTTTATTAAAATCAATTATATTTTTATCAAATTTTAAAAATAATAATAATGATGGTGGTGGTTAAGGTCCTTTAAGACCAATACAAGGACCTTAAGAAAGGAGAAGGAATCCAAGTTTGATTCTTCAAAATCTTGTTTCTTTGGTCAAAGAGAAGAGAAATAAGTGCTCAAAGATAGTTATTGGTGGGTTGGCTTCGTAGGTAAAGAAGATTGGAAGTGTGGTATATGGTAGGGAATTGAGAACTAATGTGAGTAACATATTCTTCTACCTACTTAGAATCTCAAATATAACATATTCTATCCTTTCAAGGAGTCTTAAAAATAAACTACAATCATTAAAAATTAAAAAAATTAAGATATCAAAAAAATAATAAAAAAAGTGTCATTTCTATAAGATTAATAAATTACAAATTAAAAAAATATAAAAATATGTGTAGCATTATAAAAATTTTTAAATGGAAATGCATTTTGTAATTAAAAAATATTTTTTTTACCTATTCTTTGTTTAATTATTTTTTAAAATAATATAATGTATTTAACTTTTTTATGTTTATTCTTTAGTAGGGATTTGTTAACCTGACAAGTTTGATTATGTTCGGTGTACAATTTAAGTGTTTTTCATGAGGTTTAATCGATTAATGTATTTAAAAAATATGGTTTAAAAATATAATTTCATTTAAAATTGGATGTTAAATTTGATTTAAAAAATAAAAATAAAAAACATAAAACATTTACATAATAATAACTATTATTTTTAATATTAATTATTTTCTAAATTATAATAAATTAAAATTATTATTATTATTATTATTATTTAGCATTTTAATTGTATTTTCGTTATTTTTTGTTATGTGTGAATAGTGTAGATGGGCATGGTTACAAGTCAATAAAGGTAACTAGTGAAGTTATAATAAGTTAAGTTATTGTTAAAAAATTTGAGAGAACAATTACACACAACACAAAGCCATATTATGATATATTTATTGATCATAACAATTACACATATATAGGTTATAAATCTTTGACTTCCACATTTCTAAATCATGATTACAACTCATACATAGGAAATAACAACTTGTAAATTGAAGTTTGGGAACTCTCTCAATGACAACTCACAACAACACATAGAAGCAGTATTTCCAATAGTGTCCCTTCATACTTACATGAAAAACATTGAAAACACATATTATAACAACAAGGATAATATAAGTCTGATTGGTCTTCATCAACACTCACATCCACTCTGGAATCTTGCTAATGTTGCTCTTTCACCACCACATATTTGAGCTGTCACTTGACCCTCGTTGATGAACTTTGCAAGATAAAAAATATTGACACCTTGGCTCATCGATGCTTCCGCCATAAGAGCCGTCAAGTAATGAACCATCCTATGAAACAACCACCATATGTGAGATATTTCTCTTTCGACTATCCATCAGTTGCTAGGATGGAGGTCTCAATACTGAATACGTTCAAAATTTGATCAAACAACTTGACCTTAATAACACACAAGAATTGATGTTTCAGACATCGGGGCTTCCAGTTTAAGAATCACCAATATTTTTTATAACCAATAAAAACACAAAAACCAACCACCAAAACATCCAGAGACAAATATTACAACATCGCATTAACCATTTACCACATCAATTCCCGAGTACACCATTCCAAAGAGATACTAGTTTGATTCTATATGAAAGAATGAACCATAGTGATCCATAAACAACGTGGATATTCCACTGCATGCTTCGTCACAACAATCGTTAAAACTATACCTAAAAAAAGTATGAAAAAATTTACACTATTGGGGTATATTCTCTTAAATTTTTGGATTTGCAGATTACTAGTTTTTGTGTATGCATGAAAATTAAAATTTATGTAGAAAATAGAAAATAATTAAATATAAACTCACAAACTAAAATCCTGACACAAGATATATCTGAAACCCTTTTGGGAGAAAATCCTACTAGAAGGTTAAGCTACCCTATGTTGAAAATTGTAACTAGGTCAGTCTTCATATTGACTATGTAATTATGGATTTATGTAAAGTAGAAGACAAAGATAATAAAATGTATTTTGTACTTGCTTCATGGGTTTCATGAGCAAGGGTTTATTATAGGTTAGTAGACTTCTTCTTGATGTATATGTAGGTTTTTGTCTTCTAGATATAAATGTAATAAGTGTCATATATACATGAAGGATCTAGTCAAAATAAATGCTCTAATACCTTGTCCTAGAAACCATGGAAGAATGTCTCTATCAATCCTCACTCAAACGCTGGAAGATAAGATTAAATGATGTATTAGAAGTTGGCCTCATAAAAGTCATGTCGGCTCCCAAATAGTCACATCGTTTCACCAAGTCAAGTCGGCTTATATATAAGGGCAAACAACTATATATACCCTTGTAGCCTTCGCAAAAAATATAGAATTTCAGACATCTCTAAGTGCATTTCGATCATCTCTAAGTGCAGTGTGGAAGTGCAGTACGGAAGTGCTGCAAGTGCAATGCGGATATAAGTGCAGGAGCTGTAGTGAGGATTACAGGACGAGTTTAGTGCGGATTACAAAATTGTTTCAGTGCGGATTTTGATGTGTTTTAGGTCTGGTTAAGGTACACACATCTATGTGGTATCAAAGTATAATTGGAGCTCCGGTTTGATGAAACAAGAGTGCAGACTATACACCAAGAGAAGTGCGGACTATCCTGAAGTATTTACAGCGAGAAGAGGGTCACTTCAAAGTTAGATCTTATATGTTGAAGTGCAAATATGTCTGCAACAAAAGTGCTGGTGCAGAACAATGCAAGTTGGTGAAGGAAGAAAGGATCAGCATTGAAGGACATTAAAGAAGTAAGGGCAAGGTCTTGGATGCATATATAGGTCAAGGGTCTAAGTCTAGGGCATGGTAATTGTTATTTGAAGATCTATAAGAAGAATTTCTCGTGGGTTTTCCTCTCCAAGAGGGAGAGGTTTTTCCCTGGATCTAAGAGCCTAATTTGTGTGTCTAGTGTATTTTGATAATTGACTTATGAAAGATTAAATAAGCTAAAGAAGAGAAGACATAAGAAGTAATCTCACAAGTAATTTCAAGAAGGGAATTTGAATTAATCTCCAGCCCTACAAATTCTCAACATGGTGTCAGAGCTAAGCTGCTGAACTAAATGGCTGCTTGACAAAGAGACACTCCAGGAAGAAAAAATCAAAGTTTGGGTGAAAAGTCAAATCAATTTGCAAGGAAGAATCTCAAGCTTCAAGAAAGATCTTCATCTCATTCAAAGGATCAACTTTTCAAGATAATAGCCTTTGCCACCAAAGATTTTCATTCAAGGCATTGATTGAAGAGGACATCATCTTTTGAAGACATCCTTTACCATCAAGGATTCAAGAACACCTAGATTGAAGATTTCTATCTTAGAAGAAGCTCCTAACTCCTTCGTCATCATCAAGGAAGCTGCAAGCCACTCTACTCAAGTAAGTATCTAAGACCTTACTTAAATCTGTCAAGATAACTTATTGTAAAGAGAGCAACAAGTTGGTTGGGTCATCAAACTTTAGCGCATGGAAGAAGAGGACATATTTGAATTTAATTGAAGACGAAGTTATGGACTACATCGATGGATTGACAATTCAACCACCAAAAGAAGATGCTCTAGCTCATGCCAAGTACATGAAGGGAGAAATCAGAGCCCAGAGGATTCTCATAGAATCCATTAAGGACTCACTCATTCCCTATGTATCAAAACTAAAGTATGCTAAAGAAATATATGAGAAATTGGTGGAGCTATTATCTGTAAGTACTGCAGGAGAAGTAATCTCTCTGAGACAAGAACTATATAAAATGAAATTGTCCAGGGAAGAATGAATCACTCCATACTTTATGAGGATTTCTGAAATAAGAGATCAACTGCATGAACCAGGAGAAGTAATGTCTGACACTGAGATGACTATAGTGGTGCTGAATGCTCTACCAGAGGAATGGGGAAAATTCACTTCAAGTATATACGAGAAGAAAGAAGCCAATTCCATGATTTATGGTCTCTATGTAAAATAGAGGAAACGAGATTGAAATCCAAAGCTGATACAGGATCAAGTGAAGGGAATCAAGCCTTTGCAACCACTTTCAGGAAGAAAGTTAGATTCGGTAAATTTGGTCCTCATAATCAAAGAGGAAATATAGACAACGTACAATGCTTTGGATGTAATGAACTTGGGCATTATAAAAGAGATTGTCCTAAACCTGACAAGGACAAGAGGAAAAGGGAAGAAGCCCATATCTCAAATGTGAGGGAAGAACCTGATGCAAAGAAATCTAAGAAAGAAGAAGCGGGGGATCTCTACTATGATTGAGATCATCTTCTCCTTTAAATGATTTATGTTGGTTGTAAAATAGTAAAATAGGAAGCAATGTATATTATAGCGTTGTGATAAAAATCATGTTAGGAGCTCTTGGTGAATCAACTCCGTGAAAACCTCTCTGATAACATTACTAATGGAAGGCAATCATCAAGATCAAGGGTCATCATGAAAACAAAATTCTGGGATGTGATGACATATTGATGGAGCGGGCCAAGGGAATGAAACTCTTCATTCTAAAGATATTGCTACAAGATGGCTCGAGGGAAAGATGTATGAGGTATGTATAAATTTATACGCTGAAACTGGATGTTGTGAAGTCATGTCATATGGTTGCAGGTAATAGACTTCCATATTTAGAAGTATGATTTATGAAGGAGGATCTCTTGGTGCACTGAAAGATGAAATCAACATAATATATCCTCATGGAATATGAAGTGGTGTATATGAATGAGAAACTGGAAAATTTGTAAGTTCCTCGAAATGAAGAATGTGTAGAAAGGAAGAGATCATGAAATGCAACCATGTCAAGAGGTAGTTATCATCCAAAAGCCAAGAAGATGTGACTAAGTGATCTCTTGGGAGGATATATAGACTCTGACAGAATTCTGGTAAATAAGAAGACCCTTGACAAAACATATCATTAGGAGATGTGTCGATCTGAATAAAGGATATCGATGCCTACAGGAAGATTTCATGGTGAAAGATCATCACTGACGTAACTTTTTTTTTTTTAAGTTCATATGTATATGTTTACCTGGATGAATTTGTGTAGGGCTGCTAATCATGAGAAATGATGTATGATCCTTGGAGATGATTCGAAGGAAAGCAACATGGCATAACAGTGGACCAAATGAGAAAGACTGGTGAATCACTTTTTAATAATGGACATGACTCGTGACTGAAAGTGATGGATGATCTGTTCCCTATGAAGCCAAAAGTGAAGATTCCTCAATATCGAAATCCATGACATCGAGGGGAGGAATTCTTCACGAGTAGATGGATCACTACTGCAGGACCCTGGTTGAGAGGGAGCCTGGTGGTAAGTTTCTTACCTAGAATAAACTTGAAGTATGTCCTTCCTGAGTTGAAAGGGAGTGATATATGTGATTCTCTAATACATGTGTCATGCACTAGACTAGGACTAACAACCGTAAGTCTTAGTGAAGGCCATGTGGAGAGAATGGATAGACACATCATTCTGGTCTTCACCTGGAGGACATAATGGAGGATTGGGTAATCATCTGGTATCCGATACTCTTCGAGAATGAGAAAGGGCATTCAAGATAAGCACCTAGTCACTAATTTCATCATTTTTTACTAGTGTCTGTCCTTCCCGAGTTGAGAGGGAGTGACATATGTGATTCTCTAATACATGTGCCATGCACTAGACCAAGACTAACATCAGTAAGTCTTAGTGAAGGCAATGTGGAGAGAATGGATAGACATATCATTCTGGTCTTCACCTGGAAGACAAAATGGAGGATTGGGTAATCATCTGGCATTCGATACTCTTTGAGAATGAGATAGGGCATTCAAGATAAGAGTAGTCGAGGACCGATATTATTTGAGGGTTGGCTACCCAATAGAAGAATAGTCCAAGAAGGTCATACTCTGGGAACACCTGGGTGGAGTATGTACCATGGAGAGACAATGACTATGGTGTCTATAAGTCATGTGTCTTGCCAAAATTGTAGCCCATTGTCTTGTTGAGAGATGTGGTTGTTAGTCAAGGCCTTGCACTAGGACAATTCTGGTTGATATGATGCTATACATATGTGATTACCATTCCGATTCTTCTTATGAGATTCTTCAGTTTGAAAGTGACCATGTACCTGTATGAATACCTCCCTAGTTAAGAGGGAGTGTTGAAAGTGTAACTATGTTGGTCTTCATATTAACTATGTAATTATGGATTTATGTAAAGTAGAAGACAAAGATAATAAAATGAATTTTGTACTTGCTTCATGGGTTTCATGAGCAAGAGTTTATTATAGGTTAGTAGACTTCTTCTTGATGTATATCTAGGTTTTTTTCTTCTAAATATAAATTTAATAAGTGTCATATATACATGAAGGATCTAGTCAAAAGAAATGCTCCAAGACCTTGTCCTAGAAACAGTGGAAGAATGGCTCTATCAGCCCTCACTCAAACGCTAGAAGATGAGATTAAATGATGTATTAGTAGTCGACCTCATTACAGTCATGTCGGCTCCCAAATATTTACACTAGTTCACCAAGTCAGGTCAGCTTATATACAAGGGCAAACAACTATATATACCCATGTAGCCTTCGCAGAAAATACAGAATTTCAGACATCTCAAAGTGTAGTACGGAAGTGAAGCAAAGTGTAGTTCGATCATCTCTAAGTGCAATGTGGAAGTGCAGAAAAGTGCAGTACGGAAGTGCGACAAAGTGTAGTGTGGAAGTGTAACAAGTGCAGTGCAGATTTAAGTGCAGGAGCTGCAGTGCGGATTATAGGACGAGGTGTAGTGTGGATTACAGGACGAGTTTAGTGCGGATTACAGGACTGTTTCAATGTGGATTTTGATGTATTTCAGGTCTGGTTAAGGTACACATATTTTTGTGGTATCAAAGTATAATTGGAGTTGCGGTTTGCTGAAATAAGATTGCGAACTATACACCAAGATAAGTGTGGAATATCTTGAAGTATTTACAGCGAGAAGAGGGTTAATTCAAAGTCAAAGTTTATATGTTGAAGTGTGGATATGTCTGCAAATAAAAGTGTTGGTGCAGAACAATGCAAGTTGGTGAAGGAAGAAAGGATCAGCATTGAAGGAAATTAAAGAAGTACAAGGTCTTGGATGCATATATAGGTCAAGGGTCTAAGTATAGGGCATGGTACTTTTCATTTGAATATCTATAAGAAGAATATATCGTGGGTTTTCCTCTCCAAGAGGCAGAGGTTATGCCCTCGCTCTAGGAGCCTAATTTGTGTGTCTAGTGTATTTTGATAATTGACTTGATGAAATATTAAATAAGCTAAATAATAGAAGACAAAATTAATCCAAGTAAGCTCACAAGTAATTATCAACAAGAGAATTTTAATTAATCTCCAGCCCTCCAAATTCTTAACACTCTACACTCTTTCTCTAAATATAAAAATAATTGTGAGTGTAAAGAAGTAAGGAATGTGGCATATGGGATAATATAGTACACAAATCCTCTTTGTGTGCTCTCTCAGTATCCCTCTCATATACTATTCTCATCTATGGAACAAATTCACTCGAAAAGAATGCAACCCCTTTTCCTCCTAGTGGCACAATTATAGCACAACTCGATAACCTACTAGTGGTTAGGTTTGAATCCCTCAACTCTTAACCAAGGTTAGAATATGGACTCTTCTAGAGTATCCTTCATCGTGACGATGTCGCTAGCCCCATTTCCATGAATAATGGGGGTTGGCATGGCACCCTCTTGAATTAAAGTGGCCAAAACAAGAAGGTAAAATTTCTTGGTATAATTTTTTCATACAAACTTTGGTTGAGGAAATTATTGTGTCACTGTAAAGGTATTTGCAAGTAGAATAGGAAAAAAAAAGGTGCAAAACAAAAGCATAAAATTTTTATCCAAAACAAATGTCATTTGATGCCTCGAAACGCTCCCAAAAGGTTTCAGACTCCAGCCTTCCAAATTGGGTCCCGCTAGTAGAATTCGTCCAGTGAGTTGATTCCTCCACTTTTTCCACTCTAAAAGTGTTGGTATGGAAGAAAAAAAATATAACGATCCAATACAGATCACCCCTACCCATTTTTTGAAGATTTTGGTCCTAAAAAACTTATAATTAATGAGGTGAGGAATTTTTTCCTCCACCTTCTCTCGGGTGTATCATTTAGCCTTGCCTGGAAGTTGTCCTTTCAACCCATTCTACCAAAGGTCATGTTGTCCATGTCTTGTAGTTATGGAACTCTTCTAAAAAACGGTATCCTCTGTCAACTCTTCCTGAGAATCTAGATCCAAACCCTCTTCAGAAGGTACGACCTATTCCTCTTCCTAATCTAGCATGGAAGGTTCAAATATTTTTAGATTCTCTACATTCACAAATAAGTAAATGTGCATGTATGGGCATATATTGAGTCTATAGGCATTATCTCCCACATTTTATAGTACCTAAAGGGACCATACCACAAAGCCTTGATTTAATTTCTAGGTCCCTATAACCTCTCTTTGTTCAACTGTAACCATACTCTCTCTCGCACCTTGAAAGACTTCTTTTTTTGTGGTTGATCATGCCTAGCCTTATATTTTTCCCGTGACTTCTATAATGCCTCTTGTACATGTTAACCACCACCAATGGGTGACACCCATAAGAGAATTTTTTCTCCTAGATTTGCCTTTAGTTGGTAGCTAGCAGCCACCAAATAGCTCGGTGTGCCACCATTTTCTGCCACCTTAGCCAACCATTATGTGTCCTTGCCCATTTGTTATGGTCGTATGTTTGAATGTGGGCCTTCAAACCCCAAAGGTATGAATTTTAATTATGTAATTGGGTTTTTTTTCTTTCTTATCTTGGATACATTGGGACATAGATTAGTTGGGGGATTCAGTAGAAAGAATGGGCTTGGTCTGTACTCTTGTTCCCTTGTCCCAACTTGGTGGTTAGTATTGTATATTAGTCCCATGGGGTCCCCTTTATTGGCTACTAGCTTTAGGAGTGGCACTACATGGTAAACCCCAATTTTGGTTGCATTTTCATGCTTCCCGACACCATATACATCAGTCCCCTCTGCTCATTATAACCCCTTTTCACTCTTTTCCTATCCGAGTCCACATTTGTTCATTGGGTCCATAAGGAGTTAGCCTCCCCCTCCACTTTTAGACACTTTGGGTCGGGGCTAGAATGATGCACCAGAGCTTGGTGCAACTAAAAGGAAAGTTGAAAGCATAATTTGGCCACTTATAACAGGAAATGTACCATAAAATGCAAAATATGACATAGAAATAAAAATTTAGCATGTGGGAAAAAAGAAAAACATGAGCTTTACCGTTTATCGTTATGGCCATCACCCTGGTTCCTATGGCCTTTATGTGAGCCCCCTACATCATTAAGGAACCCAAGATTGTACCAACCTATGGTGGAAATGAACTGCCCAAACTTAAGGGGGTATTCACTGCTATATCATACAGATCATGCTCTCATTCCCTAAAGCCCTGAGTAGTTAAAAGAAGGAAAAATCAATAAAATGAAAAATGAATACGAAGAAGGGCAGGAGAACAAAATCCAAGGGTGACCCATGTACCACAATTTCTCCCTCCTACATCTTTACACCCATGTGTGGGTTTCCCTCATTATAGCTACCCTTTTACCATGGCATGTGGTTTGGAGCCTTCCTTGCCACCCCACTTTGTTCCATCATTATTTCACATGACACCTACCATTTGAAGGATGTACCATGGAATTTCCACTCCCTTAGATGTTGAGACCACCTAATAAGGTCGTTTATTAACCTCCCTCTCAAGCCTAGGGACACATGTACATTCTAAATCCCATTTGCAAGGGAATGCCACTATGAAGTGTCCACTTGGGCCCCTGATTGGTAAGCTTATTTACTCAATTTCACTAATGAATTGTTGTATTGGAAGGCGAGGAGATGCATTGGATCTTATACAAGATTGCAGGTGGGTTTTTACCTTGGGTTTGGCCTCCCTATATGGGATCCAAGTCCTCCAAAGGGTTATGATGGCACTTGTAGGGTGAGTGTTGAGAGTCATGGGCCTCCTACACAACAACAAATTGATTACCATACCATGTGATTCTTCATCACCGCATTATGCTTGTTTGTTCTCTAGACATGCAAAGATGATGATGCTCTTGGACCACATTGCCCAACCGGCTACACACTTGCACCAAGCACTTGACATTTGATCCAAAGCCCAGATGGGGTTTTGTCTCACCTAGGGAGACATGGGAGGTATTGTATCATCATTATGGCCCTCATTGATGGAGTATAAACATGTTTGATCCATTTGGAGACTCATGAGACCATTCACTGTGCCCCGCAACCTCTTGGAAGCACCATAGAAGTTTTGCTTGGAAACCAAGGGGACAACCCCATGGTCATCATTATGAGATCCATCCTCTCCATCTCGACACATGGAGGACTCATCTAGGCCTTCCAACAATCCTATTGCATCGTTGTTTTATCATTTCGACCTCATTATGAAGGATTATTGAGTACTTTTGAGCTATTTGGTGGGCTTGTCACCAATGATATTGTTATTTTTCACATTAAAGTTGTTTTTAGGGGCTTATTAGGCTAATTGAAATAAATCGAACCCCTTAGGGCTCATATAAATTGAAGAGACCTCATTTTTAGTGATAATTATCATTTGGATTGAGATTTTCTCTTTAAAAATAATTTGGACCTGCAATCTTGGACGAAATTTGGAGTTTCTCAATGCATTTTGATGTTTGGATAGATTTCACACTTCTTTCTTGGATATTATTTGGCATTTTCATGGTCGATGGATATATTCTCTTTGTCTTGTAAGTGAATAATGATGATATTTTATATTATAATATATGTCTAATGCATGGATTTTTCTCTTAAATAAATTGGAGAATCCCTAATTTACGCGAATTTGTTTGGAGCATTGAAAATTCGGTGAAATATTGCATTTGTTATTCATTAAAATTCATTGAAGAATGAATGTTATTAGGGAATAATGTGCATTTAATTCCTTGAATATCCACCTTTTTTTCCCTCAAAGTATAAAGTTCTTGAGGGTGCTTGGTTGTTGCCTTGGATAGGAGAGTGAAGTCCTTTTAGGCCTCCTTCAAATATCAAATTCTCCTTCATCAATAATATATTGACTTCATATTTTCCCAAGGAGTAGGCATAGGTCTAATACTAGGTGACCACCTCCATTTTTTATTTTTTGTTTTTTTTTCCTTTTTTCTGATTCTACCCTAACCCTAGAATTTGCGTAGGGCTCCCTGCAAAATGCATTAGAGAGAGCTACTTCGAGAGAAAATTGGAAAGAAACTACACTAGAAATTATTTTAGAATCCCTAAGTTTTGAGACCAATCTCATGGTTGGATGGGGAGATATATAAGGTCCTAGCTATAATATTGAATTTTTCTAGGTTCCTTCCATGTAGAGGTAGAGTCAAGGGTTTATCACACTTTAAATCTCAGCGAAAGTTTATCAATTTTAGACCCTTATTTTCCCTCTGTATTTTACCTTGTGTGCTGCTTAATGAAGATACATATCTTAAACCCTAGGTCTAACTTGGAGTGTCCTTTGGTATCCCTAGTAGGGTTAGAACCTTGTATAGATTCCATCTTTGAAACCTTTCTAGGTTGAATTAGTATATTATAGGATCCCTTAGGTCTAGGATAGTTATTATGATAAATATATTTCACTCCTTAGGTCTAGGTGTTGGCATTGGAATCAACACTTGGACTGCATCAAGTGCCTGACCAGAAACGTCCTAAACTCTAAGGGAATTTAATGATTTGTTTTATGAGATTGGTAGGTGGTTTAAACTCTTATTCAATGAAAAGAGATTTTAGTCAAATACACATTTCTCCTAATGAGGGTATTGGAGCCTGATGTGGTAGCAAAGAGTGTGTTTGTAACGTATGAGGAGAAGAAAATGTAAAATGAGAGAAGAAACAGTAGGTATGCGAAGCAGAAATCTACTGCATTTGGTATAAATTAACACAAGTAGCAGTTTAACAATATTTCATTAAGAGAAATCTATTTCTAGTCTTACAATATTCTCACTGAAATATTATAAAAGATAACTGTCATGAGTGATTCTCTTTCCACTGTTATTATATATATATATATATATATATATATATATATATATATTACCAAGAAGGCTCACTGTGTGAGACTAACAAAAATAGATAAAACACATGAACATGTCAAGAGACTAATAAAAAATTGTAACAACATCAAGGATTGCAAACTGCAACTAAAGATAATAAGATATGGAAATACAAGTGGAAATTGACAATATACACACCAGATTGGTAATACGTTTTCAGAAGTTTCTGTCCATTTCATTCACTAAAAACAGTACTGATCATATGAGTCAAGATTCTAAAACCATGAACCCTTACTTCATAGAAGTTTGTCATATAAATATAAAAATATAAAATTGTCATCTCCACAAAAGGAGTAAATATGTTCCCAAAAGTTATTACAATATCATGCAAGAGATGAGGCTTATCCAAAAACTTTAATACAAAGTGTTATGACATAATCAAAATAAACATCATCAACACTAACAATTCGAAGTGGTCGTATGATGTGGCAGTCTATGGGAAGACTCCTCCTCTGTTCTGGTGCAACAAACTCCACAAAAAGTGTAAACAACAATGAAATTGACTTGTGGTTGTCCTCCATAAAAAGTGCAAAACAGAACCTTGATATTTTCTGCAAAAGGAAACTATTATCAGAAATCCTGTAGATAGCTGCATTTGGTGATTAAACCTTTTTCCTTTATAATGGTGGAGCTAAAAGTGGGGCCTGCAGCATTAACACACTACCGGATGTTTAACATTGAAAAGAGCGGGACAAAGGCCGTGGAAAGGATTTGATGATGTGGAAAGGAGGTGGGTTCGCCCGCAAATCGCAATCGTGAATTCAAGAGCTTATTATTATGATAAACGGGGATAAAGGTTGTGATTTGCGATGTGCGATATCACAAATCACAAAGTCAAAGATTATCGCAGGTAAAAATTCATATCGCAAATCGCAATTAGGAGTTGGGGATCAGGACAGGTAACAAGAATGAAACAATGTGAAGTGCAATGTGCGATGAGAGGAGAGGTGACATGGCATGATGGATGGTGGGGCCCATTTACATTGCAATTTAGGAATCGAAAGTTTGCTATTATGAGGAACGAGAGTTAAAGGTTCTGATTTGCGAAGTGCGATGTGCGATGAGAAGAGAGGTGACATGGCAGGGAAGTGTCCCACTTTAATATCTCAATCGGGGAAAACGAAAGGCGGAGGTGAATGGATGCAATGCAAAAATGCGATTTGCGATGGGGTAGGCCCCATTAAAGGCTTTTAAAAGCAGAAAGTGAATATTTTGTTAAGTCATGGTAATATGATATAAATACGCCCAAATCATAATAAAAAGAGTTTATAACGTATTTGAGGCGTATCAAAGGGAAATATGGGTCCCAAAAAATACTACAAATCACATTTCGGGGGTTTTGTAGGAGACGAAAATTGCAACGTGAATGAAAGTTAAAACTGCGATGAAAGGGTAAGGGTTCCACAATGTTATTAAGTGCGGTAAGTTATATCATATGATATTTGATATTACAAAGCTTTGTTGTGGTGCAGGTAGAGCTGTGATAAAAGAAATTTATGGTAAGTTTAAAAGGAAATAAGATATGGCTGTTAGTGGGTGGGTGGAGCTGCTTTTTAACAATAAAAAATTGAATTTTAATAGTTAAAAAGGGGTTTTGAAAGAAATGAAACGATGGACTTTGGGTTTTTGGAAAAATGAAAGGTAAAAGAGGGAAAATGAAATGAATGAAGGTAGAAATGAAATTTTCTCACAACTACACTTTGACAACAACACTTTCATCTTACAATCGAACTGAAAAGGAAAATTGATTCCTTGGAGAATGATGACCAGGCTTTGAAAATCTTTGAAAAATTGCAGTGCTAAAAATGGCTCCTATTGGGGATGAAGTTTTACCTGTGAGGCTTCAAGGACTATAGAATCAGTGCCTTAAAAACTCTTTAAACTTATAAGACTTCTTGGAAATTATGACTAGGACTGACCATTGACTGACTGTACTCAATACTAACCATATATACAGACACAAGTACCATTGGGCATGGAGTTTTATTGACACATCACATCAGATATTTACAATGGAATGAGTCAAATAACTTAGTAAACAAAGAACTTCTTGAGAAAATTACCATTGACTGGGCCTCGAGTCAGCTGGTCATCATCTAGATGTTTGAGCAGAAAAGTATTGTCAACAATTATAAATGGTCCAAACCGTAAATTGTCAAACTTACCATGCTTTCCATGGTCTTCTTTCTTGGCATCCCAGTGCAACACCAAATCATTCTCCTAGAATAATTGCTGATTTTCTCTTTTGTCAAAAACAGATTTGACTTTAGTCTGATACTTCTGTATTTTATCTATCAGTGATTCTCAGATTTGGTGTGCCTCTATCAACTGCAACATTCTCATTTGGATTGGATTTTCATCATCAAATTCATCTTGCAGGAAATTCATCACAGGAAGATCTAATTGCAAAGGCATTACAACATCAGTACCATATATAAGCTGAAATGGTGACATTCCAATTGATTTTTTACCACTTACCCTATCTACCTAAAGAGCGTGTACCAGCTGAGTGTCCCAATTTCTCTTATTTTCAGGCAACATTTTCTTTATGATCCTCACCAAAATTTTATTGGATGACTTGGCTAATCCATTACCTTGAGGGTAATAAGGCATGGAATGAGTCAATTCAATTCTGTATTGCTGACAGAAGCTATGCAACTTAGTAGAATTAAAGGCCATTGTATTATCAGTTACTAATTTTTGTGGATAACCAAATCTGGAAATAATATTTTCCAACAGAAATTTGATTATTACCATATTAGTAGCATTCCTTGTCGGTACAACTTCAATCCATTTATTAAAATAGTTTGTAGCTGTGAGAATCCATATACGCTGTCCTAATGAAGGTGGATGGATTTTGCCGATGAAGTCTAAACCCCATTGCTAGAAAGGAACATTTGATGAAATAGGAATAAGAGGTAATGGTAGTAATTTATATTTACCAGCAAATTTCTAACATTCGATACAACTCCTGACTTTGGCAAAAACATCGGAGAAAAGAGTTGGCCAATAAGAGCCAGCTCTTAAAATTTTGTTTGTAGTGGCTTTCAAATACAAATTCCCTCCACACGCTCCTGCATGTATCTTTGTCATAATCTATTGGGATTCAGTTTCATCTACACATCTTAATAAGACTCCAACATGATCCCTCCAATATAGATGGTCTTCCAAAGTGCAATACTTCACAACTCTCAATTTGAAAGCTCTCCTTTTTTACTTCTCCATTTCAGGGGGACAATTGAAATTTAACAAAAAATATACTATATCCTTGTACCAATCTGAACGAAATATTTCGGGATAATTAGAAATACCTTCTCCATATCCTCCTTCAACCGCCTCTACATTCATATTTAAAGCGTTGCAGTTATATTCAGTCATGAAGCGATCCAAGCCTTGACCTTTTATCAATTTAGTTGGTCTGATCTCAATATCAAATTCTAGAATTTTGGTCAGTGATCGTCCCCTTTTGCCATCTTTATCTAGCTACAAAAAAATATCTTTAACAGTGATATTAGGCACAAAGAAACTATTTTTGAATGCAGTACATAAACTTAAAAATAATTCAAAGCCTTAACTAGTGCATATGCTTGTTTTTTAGTGAGGCTGTACTTTAATTCAACATCCCTTAAAGCACGACTGAAAAATGAAATAGGCTGCTCTAAATCTTCTTTGTTCTTCTGTAACAAGACAACTGCAATTGTTTCTTCTGAAGCATATGAAAAAATCAGAAAATATTTTTCAAAATCAAGACTAATCAAAACTGGAGCTTCAGTCAAGGCAGACTTGATTGCTGAAAATGAATTCTTTGCTTCATCTCGCTATTTAAATTGTGCATCTTTTTTTAGCAAGAATTTATGTGTTTGATTAGCTCTACAAAGTTTGGAACAAAGAGCCTCAGAAACTTGATTTTCCATAAAAATGAATACAATTCTTTTTTATTCCTTGGAAAACCAATCTTCTAAATAACTTCTACTCTTCCCGGATCAACGCAGATGCCACTTTCTGTTACAATATGTCCCAATAATTTCCCTTCTTGGACAACAAAGGATGAATTTTTTGGGTTCAAGGACAAACCAAAATTTCTGTATTTGTCAAAAACTTGTTTCAAATGTTTCAAGTGGTCTTCATCAGATTTTGAATAGACTGTGATGTCATCCAAATAGATGACTACAAATCTGCCTTTTTCTCCCGCAAAGGCAATATCCATTGCCCGTTGAAATGTTGCGTCTGCATTCATTAGACCAAATGGAATTTTATTGTCCATGAATGTACCCCAGGGTGTGGTAAATGTTGTCTTTTCTCTATCTTGTCTATCAACTGAAATATGATTATAGCCTAAAAATCCATCAATCATTGACAATCTTTTGGATCCTACAACTTTCTGCAAAATATAATCCATCTTGGGCAGTGGATAGTTATATTTCAATGAACACCAGTTCAGGTTGCGAAAGTCAACACAAATTATTATCTCTCCATTCTTTTTCCGAACCGGGACTATATTAGCTACCCAATTAGAAAATATCAGAGGCAGAATTATCTTTGATTCCTATAATTTAGTGATAAAATTTATATTAAATGCTGAAAAATAATGCTCAATCAAGTCCCAGACTTCATTCCTATAATTTTTCAACTTGGAATTTTTTACTTTGTAGTTGTTTCTCACCTTCCTTATCACCAACTTTGAATCACCAAAAGAAATTAGTTGTTCTGCTCCCAAATCTTTCGCTGCCTTCATACCCAACACAAGCACCTCATATTCAACAGTGTTGTTAGTGGTAGAAAATTGCAGTTTATATGATATAGTTACCCTTTGCTGAGTGGGAGAAAAGAGGAATACACTAGATCCTGATCCTTCTCTTGATGAGGCTCCATCAAAGTACAATTTCTAGATCTGTCCTCCCTCTAAATGCTACTCATTTGTACCTTGAAAGTGTTGTTTTTCACTTATTTCAGGCTGGAAATTGTTATCATCAACAGCAAGGTGTAGTATTGATGACCCCAATTCCTTTTCTTCAGCATATATGGGATGGTTTGAAGGATTATGCTGATCACTAATGATGTAGGCCATTTGGGTTTCCCTATATAGCCTTATGAATTCCCCTCAAAACACTGGGGTGGTGGCATATGACATGTCCATCTGAAGGGTACCTCCCAATTTTTTAGACCAAGATTTGGAAATTAGCATCCCAAATCTAGAAGGAATGTCTGCAACTACAATGTCCATCACTAATATTTTCATAGGTATTTGGGTAAGAGAAACAACCAAGTCCTTAATTACTCCTAGGCACTTGAATTTTTTGGAATCAAAGGTGTAGAGGTCATGGTATTTCTTGGTGATCTCTAATCCCAATTCATTCATCACTTTCTTTGGCATCAGATTGTGGGAAGCCCTAGAATCTAACAGACAATTATGCATCAATTTGTCATGTATATTGAGTAACAGGTAAAAATGTGGTAAGTTGTCATCATTTGGTCTTGGACATGACAACATAGATAAATAGTAGAATGCTCATCCTCAAGGTTTACTGAATCAGGAATGAGAGGTGGTTGTAGCAGACTTTTAAAAGACTCTTTATGTGCTGGATTTTTCAACAATTCTAGAAGTGGGACCAAAATTTTGATTTTATTCGATTAAGATTTGAAACTAAAATAAATTGGAACTAATTCCTTATTTTCTTCAGTGATTTTGACGATTGGGGCAGAATTTTGAAGTGGAGGAACCTCATTGACTTTTGCCTTCTGTTTGGCAACTTGTTTCTCTGAATATGATTTTTGTTGAGGTTGTTGAATAGGGCCTTTAGACCTCAAAGGATAATTTATTTTTTGAGATTCTTGCTATTTTTTATCATTTTGTGCATTTTAACATTCTCATCATCTAAAAAATAAATAAATCCTTGACTGGTGTTCATATTCTTGCAAAGTCAAACAAGTTGACTGTGAGGTTTCTCCTACAAGGTTTGTTTCTTCATTTTCTTCCTCATGTTCTTGTTGCTCTTCTTCAGCAAAATTATTCAAAGGAGGCTGAACATTTTGATCATCAACATTCCTCCTTGGGCACTGTAGGATTTCTTGAGGTTGAAAAGGCCTCTTGAAGGGAGCCCAATTTCTATTTGCCTCATTTTGATTGGCTCTAGCAGCTGGTTTGTTTTCAAGCTCTAATTTTTTCATCTTAGAGGCAATTTCCTTGATTAACTTGGACATTTGATCGATCTTTTCTTCTGTTGTAAGATATTTAGAAGAAGAAGGTTTTTCTTCTTTCATATTCTTTTTGTCTTTTGTTGCCTTTTCTTCCTCCATTTTCAATTTATTAGAAGCCATGAGATTAGACCACTCTCCAATTGCAGCCTCTTGCATATCCATCAATTTCTGTGCTTTCTCAGCCCTTAAACATAAAGCAAACTCAGAAACTAGAGAATTTGCAAAATTTATCATAGCTATAGTCTCATGAGGCTTAATTTCTTCGGGAATTTTCTGATAAATCTCATTAAACCTCTTGGTAAAATCAGCCAACGACTCATCTGGTTTCTTCTTCAGAGTTCCAAATTACGTAAGGTAGTACACATAGTCTTTCCTATCACCCCATTGCTTCACAAATATTTCCTCCAATTCATCAATTCCTCTTATTGAGTTTAGCAGCAAACTTCTAAACCATTTACGAGCTTCACCATCCAATATCTAAACAAAAAATATTGACCATACATCTTCATGTTTGACATTCTGGTTGTCAGCATAACTATAGAAAGGCACTAAATGTTCCTCAACAGAAACTCCTTCTCCCTGCCCGGTGTATTTTGGAAGATATTTCAAGTAATCTCCTTAAGGGAGTGGATGCAAAGGTTGAGGAAGAGCAAGTGGTGCATACCTTGCAGCCACTATCTGCTACATCCTTGTAAGGGTAGGTTGAGCCATATTTTGCTGACGTACAGTTGATGGATGATTAGTTGATGAAGCTTCTTGGGAAATAGGAATTACAATTTGTGGATTCTGAATTTGATTTAGGACAACAGAAAATTGGAAATATTGGGTTGAATCTTCAGGCTAGGGGATTGAAAAAGTGGATTTTCAAAGAGATGAACATAGGATGTGTTGACTTCACCTTCTACAGAAGAATCAGATTCAAAATTTGTCTCTTGAGGGGATGAGGTTAATTCAACTTTATTTTTCTGAGCTAGGAAGTCAGATAGGTTGAATATGAGGCCTTCAGGAACACTCTCATCTAGTGGATGAGAAGAGGATGACCCAACAGCTGGATTTCTAGACAAAGGAAAATATTCTTGCTGAGGAGTGATGAAGGACTAATAATCAGGATGAGTTTGGAGGAAATTTAAAATGGTCTTAAAATATTCTTCAGTCAAAACATCCCTATCAAGAAAAAATGAAATAGCTGATACTTGCTCTAACTCCCCTTGAGTTAGCACAAACTCTTTTGTTTCCTTATTGATACTTAATAACTCTATTTTTTCCTATTTGATTGAAATAGTGCTTACTTTATATTTACTAATTTCAGATTTACCAATTGAGGAATGATAAAAACTTTCAGTTGAGCTTATATTAACAACATCTACTTTATTTTCTAGGGAAGCAGTTTCAATTTTAGATTTTTCAGCAAGATCTTTTGAAACTGAAAGTTATTTTGATTCTAAAGTAGATGAGGGTACATTTTTCTTTGGAATGTGTTTTTTGTGTACCTTCTTGATAATTGAGATGTGGCCTCAACTGATCTCTGTTTTCCTTTTGTATCTTTAATAATCTTCTCTAGGTCTGCAACTAGGAACACAATAGGTGATCTCTAATTTCTCCTTGTAGTTGGAGGTCTTGAAACCGCTTTTACTCTCTGTGGAGTCACTAGGTGAACTAATTTGCAGTCTTCTTCAAGTCATCAATTCTTATTCACCATTAAGAATTGACATTCAACAATTCAAAACAAGAGACATCGGGATAATACTTCATTTCAAGGCCTTCGTCTCCCGGTATACACACCATAAGATGTTGGTGTTGGAATAAACACTTGGACTTCATCAAGCACCTGAACAGACACATCCTAAAATCTAAGGCAATTTAATGATTTGTTTTATGAGATTGGTAGGCAGTTTAAACTCTTATTCACTAAAAAGAGATTTCAGTCAAATCCACAGTTCTATTAATGAGGGTATTGGAGCCTGATGTGGTAGAAAAGAGTGAGTTTGTAGCTTATGAGGAGAATCAAATGTAAAATGAGAGAAGAAACAATAGGTATGCAAAGCACAAATCTACTACATTTGGTATAATTAACACAAGTAGCAGTTTAACATTATGTCATCAAGAGAAAGCTATTTCTAGTATTACAATATTCTCACTGAAATATTATAAAAGATAATTGTCATGAGTGATGCTCTTTCCACTATTATTATATATATTTTTTACCAAGAAGGCTCACTGTGTGAGACTAACAAAAATTGATAAAACACATGAACATGTCAAGAGACTGATAAAAACTCATAACAACATGAGGTATTTCAAACTGCAACTGGAGATAATAAGATATGGAAATACAAGTGGAAATTGGCAATACACACAAAATATTGGTTATAAGTCCTCAGAAGTTTCTATCCATTTCATTCACTAAAAAGAGTACTGATCATATGAGCCGAGACTATAAAATCACAAACCCTTAATTCATAGTGGTTTGTCACATATATACAAAATAATAAAATTGTCATCTTCACAAAAGGAGTAAATCCGTTCCCAAAAGTTATTACAATCTCGTGCAAGAGACGAGGCTTATCCAAAAACTTTAATACAAAGTGCTATGACATAATCAAAATAAACATCATCAATACTAACAATTCGAAGTGGTTGTATGATGTGACAGTCTATGGGAATAATGCTTTGTTCTGGTGCAACCAAATCCACAAAAAGTGTAAACAACAGTGAAAGTGACATGTGATTGTTCTCCATAAAAAGTGCAAAACAGAACCCTGATATTTTTTGCAAAAGGCAACTATTATCAGAAATCCTATAGATAGCTACATTTGGTGATTAAACCTTTTTCCTTTATAGCATTAACACACAACGGGATGGTTAACATTGAAAATAGCGGGACAAAGGTCGTGGAAGGGCTTTGATGACGTGGAAAGGAGGTGGGGTTGCCTACAAATCAAAATCGCGAATTCAGGAGTTTGTTATTATGAGAAACAGGGATAAAGGTTGCGATTTTCGAAGTGCGATATCGCAAGTCGCAAAGTCAAATATTATCGCAGGTCAAACTTCATATCGCAAATAGCAATTAGGAGTCGTGGATCAAGACAGGTAACAAGAATGAAACAATTCGAAGTGCGATGTGCGATGAGAGGAGAGATGACGTGGCATGACGGATGGTGGGGCCCATTTACATCACAATCAGGGAATCAAAAATTTTCTATTATGAGGAACAAGAGTTAAAGGTTATGATTTGTGAAGTGCGATGTGCGATGAGAGGAGAGGTGACATGGCAGGGAAAGGTCCCTGTTGGTCGGCTTAATTGTTAGATTAAACCTCTCAATATTAATTATCAATCCGGGAGTCGTAAACGTGAGTTGTACTGCGTATTGGCTCAGCTTACTGGTCAGAGTATAAATGTATTCCTTATTAATGATAAACTAGGTGCTGAAATGAAACACACATTTGCTCGCAAACAAGAAATCGTGAAAAGGAAACTCACTGAACTAATTCCTATCGAAAAAACTCCATACTGCAATTAAACTACAAGGAAAGACAAATCAATTCTTAATCATGTAATATTCTCGCATTCACAAAGTATCCTATGATAGCTTGAAAAACTTAATCTAACTATTCCTCTCATTAACTTAGAAACTAATACTTAATCTTGAGATAAGCAAAAGACCACATATTACACCTTAAACTAACTAAAACTACTTGTTAAAACAAATTCAAGATTCTAAAATAACAAAAGAAACAATCCTGACTATTGTTAATAGACAACTACTTTACTTTATGTAAAATAACACTTAAAAAGATCCTATTGAAAATAACCTATGATAAACCTTCAAACATTTTAATCTAGATTAATAAATCAAGTAAACCATGTAACTTAATAATGAAAACAAAATCATTCTACCTACACCTTTAAATTTGTACTTCAAACTTGCTCTCTTAAGGAAATGATTACAAGTCTATAACAAAATAATAAAGAATCTAGAAAGAAATCTAAAACAAAACAACTCTAATTAAAAGAGATCTAAAATAAAACTAATTACAAAGAAATCTAAAATAAAACTAATTCTAATTGAAATAGATCTATTTATTCAATAAAATCATGCCTAAACAAACATTTAAATCCTACAAACATCCAAAGAAATTAAATAATGCAACAATGATTTAATATTTTAAATATCAAAGCTAACATACTCAAATTTTAAAACATTACATTCTATTCTAGTTGCATATTTGAAGTTAGAATTGAAAAAACAAAATAGTGAACTAAGTGCATAATTCTACAAGTAACAATTTAAAACAAAAAAATAATTCTACAATATAAACAAAAGCAGAACTGGACTCCACGTTTAAAAATAAAATTACAGTGCTTATATAAAAACAAATGGACACTAAAATTTATTATATTAAATCAAAACATGAGTCAAATCTTAATTAATAAATACATCATTCGTCGCTGCTCCATTACAATCCTGGAAATTCAATGCTGGATCTGCATTTCCTTTTGCGCCCTTTATATCTGAGAAACCAATTGATAGACCCATTGCTTCATCTGCGCTCTATCAAATGGATGGATGAACTTATCGATTCTGCGCCCTCCAATGTAGTGCATAGCTAATTCTTAATGCATTGACTCCTACATTCTACAGCGACTACCTATCTCTATCTATCAACCTCTTCTTATCTACAGCTACTACATCTCTCTTAGCGACTTCTTCTGCAGAAAATCGACTCCCCTATCTATCATTCTACAGCTACCACATTTGCACACATCGCCCTCCTATCTTCTACACAGAGTTTACAAATCGACCTCCAGCTACTGAATTATTATCCTACAGCTCCTACATCTATAATCGATCCCCCATCCATCGATTCCAACAACTTATATATACATTTTTAATTACCAAACTTGGAGGATCTCAACAGCTGATCAGAATATAGAAAATTAACAATTTACCGAAATGAGAATTAGTTTGCAACAGATTGTCGATTCAGGAAAGCGTTCCTCCTTTCATGGGATTTTGTTGTTGCTGTGTTTCTAGAGGAAATTGAATTCGCATGGCTGGTAGAGGAATGCTCAGGCTGGCAAATACTCCCAAAATAGTGGCGAGTGTGAATTCGTCGAGTTTGATTCCTTTCTGTTGCATTTGATAGAAGAATGACAATGCCTCAGTCACCTTACCTTGCTGCACATATCCCGTGATCATCGTTGTCCATGATATTGCATTCCGTTGCGGCATTTCATCAAACACTAGACGAGCCTCTTTGTGATGGTCCAACAGTGCTGCTGTTCAATCTATCTAGCACAACCTTCAAATCCATTGGCTGACCATTCTCAATTAATCGCTGTATTACACCCCGTATTTGATCTCTTGGATAACCCATAGCTGCTACCTGTTCAACGAACTGCTCATCATAAGCCTGACCAGATGGTAAATGACCTCCACAATAATTAGACACCATATTCCCAGTTGTTTGTGCATATTGTTGAGCTTGCTGAGCAGATGGAATGAGATATTATATATGCTAGTATAGTAAAGTTGAGAAATAATTTGGAAGGAGTTTCAAATGACGAGTTTAGTATAAGCGAGTACGTGATAATTCATTCAACTGTTTACTGTATGTGCAACTATGGCCGGGACATTCATAATAACTCGCACCAAATCTATGAGAAATAGCGTGAGTGTCTTGAAGAATACATGAGTGGGAAATTTTTACCAGCCTTAAGCGAAGAGTATGATGATTTTTTGTTGAGTGCAGTTTCGAAATGGTGGAAAATTTACAAGGACATGATCAGATATGTGTCAAATATGTTATCTGTTGTGGACGAAACGCTCGTGAAAAAAAGAAAACTTGCTTCGCTCTTTAATGTTGGATTCATTTGTTTTCGTGAGTTCATGTATTATAGGGTGCGTGGTGATGTGAAGAACGCAGTGGAGAGAGAATTGATGGGGCTTTGCTAAGAAACATTGTGGACCTTTTTGTGGAAATAGGCATCGGTAGCATGGATTTTTATAACAAGGATTTTGAAGCTTACATTTTGGAAGACACTGCAACTTATTATTCTCTAAAGGCTGCTTTATGGATTTCAGAGGATTCTTGTCCTCAATATTTGGTAAAGGTTGAAGAATGTTTGAAACAGGAGAAGGATAGAGTTGCCCATTATTTGCACTCTAGCACGAAGCACAAGTTATTAGAGAAAGTGAAAAATGATCTCCTTTCCCCTTTTTATGAAACCCAAATTTTGGAAATGGAGGATTCAGGCAGTCATGCCTTGCTAAAGGCTGGAAGGAAAAATGATCTTTCAAGGATGTACAAGCTGTTTTGTGCAATGCATAAAGGCTTGGAACCAATAGCCAATATCTTTTCACAACATATAACTAGCCAAGGAACGAAAATTATTAAATGCTTAGAAGATGCCATAAATTCAGCTAAAGATACAGATCAGTGCATAGTGCAAGAACATTCTGATTCAATATTTGTGCACCAGGTTATGGAATTTCATGACACATATATGGATTTTGTGAAGAATGCATTTGAAGACAATAATCCTTTTGGCAAAGCTTTAATACAGGCATTCGCCGTAATATGCAATAAAGAAGTTGCAGGAATTAGCGTTGTAGAGTTGCTGGCTACGTTTTGTAATACTATGCTGAAAAGGAATGACGATGATCATATTGACAGTGAGCTAGAAAAAGTGGTGAAGCTTGTGAATTATGTGGATGATAAAGATGTAGTTTCAGAATTTTGCAGGGAAAAACTTTTTAGCAGATTGCCGTTCAATAATAAAAAGGTAAATGAAAATCATGAGAGGAGTTTGTTGTCAAAGATCAAGGCTCAGTGTGGTTCACAGCTTACATCCAAGATGGAGGCCATGGTTAATGATTTTTCCTTTAACCGAGAAATGCAAGCTACCTTTCAAAGAGATCCAATACTTTCACGTTCAGGAGTGGTCTTTAGTGGAATATTCCCCTGACGATAGTTCTTTCACGAAGCCGAATTTCGCCAAACGGTTTTTGATGTTATAGGAAAAACAATGCTCTGAACACAACCCATGTCTCAGAATTTAGAGATTCTGCTCCATTTGTTCGCAAATTTGATATTTTCACCTACTGCAATTCAACTGCCCAGCTGCTGCTTTTATGCATTCGGTGCATTTGTACTCAACTGCATTCCTGCACCGAGCCAGAAGCAATTTATTAAAAACACTCATTAATTAACTAAAAACAAGAATTTATAATTTAATAGCTAAAATTCCTCTAATTAACAACATAATGTATTAATAACGATTAAAAAAACCAGGTACAAGTATGTATTTAGTTGATACAAATCGTAAAAATTTGGGCAAAAGTGCGGCTCAATAGTCCCACTTTAATATCATAATTGGGGAAAAGGATGTTAGCCTCTCTCAAATAAAAATAATAAATCCAAAATAATAAATAAATAAATTAAATATTCCAAGTTAGGAATATGTGCCTAACTCTTGGGTTGTTCCTCAAATATTGGAGTTTGTTTAGTAACTCCTATCTTGGTGGGTTTTTGGTGAGAAATTATCTCAACCAAATGAGTCTAAGATAGCACAGACTATCTTAAGACATTGTCTCTCATCTATTTAAATTGTAATACTAAATTCTTTTAATAAGAGAGAATAGGTGAGGAATCCATGAAGCTTCAGTGCTTTCCGCCAATATTTTGTGTATGATTTTTATGTGTGTTTTTCTGTAATGTTTCTGAGTTAATTCATTTTCTACATGTGGTATTGAAAAGGGTAGTAAAGTGAGGCTTTTGTGGAGAAATAAGGTGTGTTTCCGTTTGTATTTGGAGAGATAAGGTGATTTTGGAGGGGTAAGTGTTTTGTATTTGGAGTGATCTGTGGAATTTTTTAGAGCAATTTGTTGTTGTAATTCAAAGTATTGGTTTACTTTGAGAGAGATTGAGTTGGTGAATATCCAGATTTTGAAGACAAATTGCTTCCAAGGGTTGTGAGCTTGGCATATTCATTACTTGAAGGTGGAGATTTATTATGTACTCAATATTTAATATAGATATCATTTTTTGGTGATTGTGTCCTAGATCCGCCCGAAATTGAATAAGGGGATCTTAGGTACACCATGTGTGTTTGTAATGGTGCATGTTTTTTAATGTCAATGAGATTGACAATGGTTGTCAGACTGAAAGTCTTAACAAAACCAGCAATAGCAGCTAGTGGGCATCTTCAACAACTAGTGGGCATCAACAAATTCACTAGTGGGTAGTCGACAACAAAGAAGAAGTTAGCAGCTTTTCAGCAAAACAAAAGCAACAGTGAGTTGTTTTTGACATCATCATCCAGTGGGCTTTGAACAAATTTTGTTAGTGGACAAAGGACGCTGATTTAATGCAAAGGACAGATGGATCCTTTTGCAACTTGGCACTTGATGGAGTTTTCAAGCAAAATTCAGAGATGAATCAGACATACAACTGACTCATGGTCTCTTCAGATTGCAGTTTTTCAGCATCCAGCTTTGGCGGTTTTTCAGGCAATGTTTTTGAGGATCAACATGAGAACTTGGAAGATGGTTCCTTGTTCTTATTTTGGATTTTTCATTGAAGGGGAGAATGTTAGCCTCTCTCAAATAAAAATAATAAATCCAAAATAATAAATAAATAAATTAAATATTCCAAGTTAGGAATATGTGCCTAACTCTTGGGTTGTTCCTCAAATATTGGAGTTTGTTTAGTAACTCCTATCTTGGTGGGTTTTTGGTGAGAAATTATCTCAACCAAAGGAGTCTAAGATAGCACGGACTATCTTAAGACATTGTCTCTCATCTATTTAAATTGTAATATTAAATTCTTTTAATAAGAGAGAATAGGTGAGGAAACCATGAGGCTTCAGTCCTTTCTGCCAATATTTTGTGTATGATTTTTATGTGTGTTTTTATGTAATGTTTCTGAGTTAATTCATTTTATACATGTGGTATCAGAGCGAAGGAGAAAGTTGGTCGATGGTTGAGCCAGAAGTCGACCTGGAGTGAACCTGCATTTTGTGATGAAGAATTTATTATCCATATGCGTTGTTTAATATTTATCTATGTTGTGCATCGTGGAGTAGTCTACAAATATGGAGCATCGTGAAATTTTTTTGGTAGCAGTGTGGTCGCTGGCAACAGTGAGGATGCTGGATGGTGCAGAACCTTGCATGCACAACTAAGTAGCAATAATGCAGTGTTATCAAAGGCTCTGCGTAGCAAAGGCTTTGGAGAATGAACATTCTGGAGCTGCTTAGGCTACGTTAAGCAGAGGTTGTAGTAGTGCGTAGGATCTGGAGTAGCGTGGGTCGTTGTTGGAGGGAAACAAAGATCGACCTGCCCAAGCATCGTTCTGTATTCATCCCTACATTCGAAATTGGTAGTGCCATTTGAACAATTTTTTATTTTTTATTATTTATTTATTTATTTATTTATTTATTTTTTATTTATTTTTTATTTATTTATTTTATTTTATTTTATTTTATTTTATTTTATTTTTTATTTTATTTTTTATTTTTTTTATTTTTTATTTTTTATTTTTTATTTTTTATTTATTTTTTATTTATTTATTTATTTATTTATTTATTTATTTATTTATTTTTTTTTTTTTTTTTTTCAGTATTCATCTCACAATTTCATTTCTCTTTACCATGCACAACTGAAGGCCATTGTGGCTTGAGTGAGATCGCATGGAATATCGTGAAATATATGGAGAAATCATTTGTGGAATGTGTGGATATCATAGTGACAAATGAGTGTGGAAACTCTGTTGCAAAGGCCGTGGTTTTGGGCCTACTGAGTGAGGGTGACAACACCAAAAACAAGCATTGAAGCACACCCATTGCGCCCAACGGATCCAATGTTTTCTGTCACTAGACCATCAACAGATCTAGTGGATGATGTGCAGGCTCTCAAAGCCGACTTTGTCAACTGTCAACGAAAGTGCAAACAGTGACACTGGGGGAGGAAAAAGGTAAGTGTTTTGGCAACACCCACATGTCAATATAAGAGTTTTCATCCCATCTGTTCCAATCTCTGGACACCATAGGCCATCGACTCGGTTGAGTGATGAGTGAATCTTCTTTTTCGTGCTAGTTACTCTCACCCACATCATCTAAAATTCCTTTTTGATACTGTAGAATGATTCCCATCTGAAGAAATTCAAAAGGTTTTCACGCCCTTAATTTGATCACAGTAAAACAGAAGAAGTGAGAAACATGAAGAAAAGAAAATAGCAGCAGCGGGTTTTTCGCTCTTTTTAATCAAATCTGCATCTCTATGAATTCTGGATGAAAGAGGCCTCTGACAGTCCTTACTGTTGTAATAGCTACTTTTTGTCTTAATTCATGAAGTCTGTGCAAGTTTAAACATAGCTGTGGAGATCCATGTGGAGATTAGCCAGCGCAGGCATGTATTCACTGTGGAGATTACCCAATGTGGAGGAGCAAGCTCGTGTGCTCAATTTTTAAACAAAGTAAAATCTCTTACTTTTTTAAGAGGATGTGAAATTCATTTTTTTTTTAAAGAGGACTTCATGAAATTCATAATATTTTTTAAATGGGAATTTAAAATCTTTTTTTAAGTTTTAAAATACAGTGAGCAGATGCACTTTTTAGTGAAAAAGTGAAGGTTGTTTGGAAACCAGAGCGATAAGTGTGATTCTTTTTAGGTGGAGTGGAAAGCTTAAGTGGAGTATTTTTTTAATATTTTTTTGATGCCTTGAAGAGACTTCATATAACTTTTAAAATTTTGTAATAAGGAGCATTCTTTATGTAATTAAGTGATAAGGTTATAACGTGCTCATGAGAGAGAATAAGTGGAGGGATGTGAATGATTTCTTAAAGGAATGAAGTAATAAGGTGATTTTTTATATATGAACAATTTTGAAGTTATAAGAGATGAATGAAATTTTTCATTTTGAGTGATAGAGTGCTTTACTGAAAATTGGAAAATTAGAAAATTGAAAGGGGTAGTAAAGTGAGGCTTTTGTGGAGAAATAAGGTGTGTTTCCATTTGTATTTCGAGAGATAAGGTGATTTTGGAGGGGTAAGTGTTTTGTATTTGGAGTGATCTGTGGAATTTTTTAGAGCAATTTCTTGTTGTAATTCAAAGTATTGATTTACTTTGAGAGAGATTGAGTCGGTGAATATCCAGATTTTGAAGAGAAATTGCTTCCAAGGGCTGTGAGCTTGGCATATTCATTACTTGAAGGTGGAGATTTATTATGTACTCAATATTTAATAAAGGTATCAGTTTTTGGTGATTGTGTCCTAGATCCGCCCGAAATTGAATAAGGGGATCTTAGGAACATCATGTGTGTTTGTGATGGCGCATGTTTTTTTTATGGCTTCATGTTGTTGCTTTTTGATTTGTGTCTAGTTGTGACACATCAATGATTTCATTTAATATCACATACATAAAGTTCAATATCAGCAAGCACAACACATGTAACAAAATAGCTGCAAGGCAGGAAAATTAAACTCAACACATGCATTTGCGCCACTCCAACAAACAATCAAAGTTGTCAACATCAGCATTACATCAACAAGCAAATTCAAACAATACAATCAAGTTCATGAATTTGGAAACTCCAGCATTTTCAAAGAAAAGTCTACATCAGCGTTCTTGCAAATCCATTTAAGAACTTGTAATCAAATTCATTGTTTTAAGTGAATCATTAAAAATTCATTGTTCATGAATTTTTTAGGAGGAAAAGGGAATTCATTGTTTTAAGTGAATCATTAAAATCATTGTAAGCTTTCTTGGGTGCATTTTCGACAGTGTTCGACACCCTTCCTTTAAGAAAAATCAAGTGAATGCACAAGTTTTTAACTCTAAATCAAACAAGCAAAAAGTTTACATCTCCTGCAAGCGAGCGTGAGTATTCATTCAAGCAATTTGCATCAAGTCAGTACAAATATCAAACCATCAAGTGAGCCAGTGTGAAGTTCATTGCAGCAACCATCAGAGCAACCAAACAAGTTAAAACAATCAAGAAAGTTGAGATCGACATCAAGCGAGCATGGCTATTCATTCAAGTGAGCGTGAAGTCATCAAGTAAGTCAAGTGAGAGCTTAAACAAACGCGATCATCATCAAGTGAGCGTGAATTCTAGAGTTTAAGCAAGAAAATTCTACAATTCTAGAAAGTGTTTGAAGCAAGCACAATAAGAAACAAATCAAGAGAGTGTGCCATTCAAGCCACATCGCAAGCGAGCCTATGATTCAAGTCTCAAATTCAAGTGAAACAGTTCAAAGCACGAAATTTCCGACAAGAGAGCCTGATTTCAAGTGTGCAAGTTCAGATGGCGCAACATATTCAATTGTTAAACATTCTTCACAGTTTTATCATCTCCAGTGATGAAGACATGGTGCACATCATCAAAGAAACTCTTGCTGATCTTTCATGGAATCTACGACAAACACATGAAACCATTGAGTTTCTTCAACTCGAGTAGAAACTTCAACGAAATGAATTGTAAGAAAAGAGTGATAATTTCAAGTCTTTGAACCATCTAGATGATAAGTCATTCATCCAAATAGCTTCAAGTGTCGAAGTTGTTCCAGTTCCAATTTCTTGCAAGCCCATCATCAATCCATGGGAAGAAATTCAAAATAACAAGAATCGACGAGGCTTAGGATATGTCAATGATAACGCCAACTTACATATCCCAGATTATTCCAAGCCAATTAAGTTCGTTAGTGCAGGATTTATTGCACAACTCACCTCAGCAAGTTCTAAGAAAGTTGCAGATAACCAGCAATGCACACCACCCAAAGTTGCAGCCAAACAGAATTGCACGCAACCTGAAGTTGAAGTCAAACCGAAATGTTCTCATTGTCAAAGAACTAGTCATATGGAAGATCAATGTTTTGATCTCCATCCTTGTTGCCATTGTGGCAAGCCCAATCATTCCTCAGAAAAATTTCACAACCAACAAAAATCATCCAGATTGAAGATACATTATGAATGGATCGACCCTTGGGAATGGTCATCCACAGTCAAAACATTGTCTCAGTTCTACAATCGAATACAATCACACATAGTGTAGCCAAAAGTGAAGAGATGATGGTACTCTCATGCAGTTGAATGGGGGAGTACAACAATGTAAACTCCTACACCTGAAGGGGGGGAGTACATGAAACTTTCCAGAGAAGTGTCTCTCCTTTCAGCTGACAAAGGGGGGAAAATTTCAATGAGATTGACAATGGTTTTCAGACTGAAAGTCTTGAAAAAACCAGTAAAAGCAGCTAGTGGGCATCTTCAACAGCCAGTGGGCATCAACAAATTTGCCAGTGGGAAGTCGACAACAAAGAAGCAGTGAGCAGCTTTTCAGCACAACAAAAGCAATAGTGAGTTGTTTTTGACATCATCAGCAAGTGGGCTTTGAACAAATTTTGTTAGTGGAAAAAGGATGCTGATTTCATGAAAAGGACAGATGGATCCTTTTGAAACTTGGCACTTAATGGAGTTGCCAAGCGAAATTCAGAGATGAATCAGACATACAGCTGACTCATGGTCTCTTCAGATTGCAGTTTTTCAGCATCCAGCTTTGGTGGTTTTTTAGGCAATGTTTTTGAGGATCAACATGAGAACTTGGAAGTTGGTTCCTCATTCTTATTTTGGATTTGTCATTGAAGGGGGGAATGTTAGCCTCTCTCAAATAACAATAATAAATCCAAAATAATAAATAAATAAATTAAATATTCCAAGTTAGGAATATGTGCCTAACTCTTGGGTTGTTTCTCAAATATTGGAGTTTGTTTAGTAACTCCTATCTTGGTGGGTTTTTGGTGAGAAATTATCTCAACCAAAGGAGTCTAAGATAGCATGGACTATCTTAAGACATTGTCTCTCATCTATTTAAATTGTAATACTAAATTCTTTTAATAAGAGAGAATAGGTGAGGAAGCCATGAGGCTTTAGTCCTTTCCGCCAATATTTTGTGTATGATTTTTATGTGTGTTTTTCTGTAATGTCTCTGAGTTAATTCATTTTCTACAAAGGAAAGGCGGAGGTGAATGGATGCAATGCAAAAATGCGATTTGCGATGGGGTAGGCCCCATTAAAGGCTTTTAAAAGCGGAAAGTGAATATTTCATTAAGTCATGGTAATATGCTATAAAGACGCCTGAATCATAATAAAAAGGGTTTATAACGTATTTGAGGCATATCAAAGGGAAATATGGGTCCCAGACAATACCACAACTCACATTTTAGGGGTTTTGTAGGAGACGAAAATTGCAATGTGAATGAAAGTTAAAACTGCAATAAGCCGATTGCGATGAAAGGGTAAGGGGTCCACAATGTTATTAAGTGTGGTAAGTTATATCATATGATATATGATATTACAAAGGTTTTCTGTGGTGTAGGTAGAGTTGCGATAAAATAAATATATGGTAAGTTTAAAAGGAAATATGATATGGTTGTTAGTGGGTGGGCGGAGCTGTTTTTTAACTATAAAAATTGAATTTTAATAGTTAAAAAAGGGGTTTTGAAATAAATGAAACACTGGACTTTGGGTTTTTGAAAAAATGAAAGGTAAAAGAGAGAAAATGAAATGAATGAAGATAGAAATGAAATTTTCTCACCACTACACTTTGATAGCGACACTTTCATCTTACAACCGAATTGAAAAGGCAGCTTGATTCCTTGGAGAATGATGACCGGAATTTGAAAATCTTTGAAAAATTACAGTGCTAATAGTGGCTCCTATTGGGGATGAAGTCCTCCATGTGAGGCTTCAAGGACTGTGGAATCAGTGCCTTAAAAAATCTTTAAACTTGGATGACTTCTTGGAAATTATGACTAGGACTGACCATTGACTGACTGTACTCAAGATTGACCATATATACAGACACAAGTACCCTTGGACATGGAGTTTTACTGACACATCACACCGGATAATTACAATGGAATGACTCAAATGACTTACTAAACAAAGAACTTCTTGATGAAATGACCATTGACTGAGCCTCTAGTTAGCTGGTCATCATCCAGATGTTTGAGTAGAAAAGTATTTTTTTCTAAAACTTCAACAATTCTAAATGGTCCAAACCATAAATTGTCAAACTTACCATGCTTTCCATGGTCTTCTCTCCTGGAATCCCAGCGCAGCACCAAATCATTCTCCTGGAATAATTGTTGATTTGCTCATTTGTAAAAAAAATATTTGACTTTAGTCTGATACTTTTGTATTTTATCTATCAGTGATTCTCCAATTTGGTGTGCCTCTATCAACTGCAGCATTCTCCTTTGGATTGGATTTTCATCATCAAATTCATATTGCAGGAACTTTATCACAGGAAGAGCTAATTTCAAAGGCATTACAACATCAGTACCATATACAAGCTGAAATGGAGACATTCTAATTGATTTTTTACCACTTACCCTATCTCCCAAAAGAGCATGTACCAGCTGAGTGTCCCAAATTCTCTTATTTTCAGGCAACATTTCTTTATGATCCTCACCAAAATTTTATTGGATGACTCGACTAATCCATTACCTTGAGGGTAATAAGGCATGGAATGAGTCAATTCAATTCCGTATTGCTGACAGAAGCTGTGCATCTTAGCAGACTTAAAGGCCATTGCATTATCAGTTACTAATTTGTGTAGACAACCAAATATGGACATAATATTTTCCAACATAAATTTGATAATTACCATATCGGTAGCATTCCTAGTTGGTACAACTTCAATCCATTTAGTAAAATAGTCTGTAGCTGTGAGAATCCATCTATGTTGTCCTGATGAAGGTGGATGTATTTCATCGATGAAGTCTAACCCCCACTGCTGGAAAGGAACATTCATTGAAATAGGAATAAGAGGTAATGGTAGCAATTTATGTTTACCAGCAAATTTATGACATTCAATACAACTCCTGACTTTGGAAAAACCATTAGAGAAAAGAGTTGGCCAATAATAGCCAGCTCTTAAGATTTTGTTTGCAGTGGCTTTCCAATACAAATGCCCTCCACACACTCCTGCATGTATCTCTGTCATAATCTCTTGGGATTCAGTTTCATCTACACATCTTAATAAGACTCCAATAGGGTCCTTCCAGTAAAGATGGTCATCCAAAATTAAATACTTCACAACTCTCAATTTGAAAGCTCTCCTTTTTTACTTCTCCATTTCAGGGGGACAGTTGAAATTTAACAGAAAGTATACTATATCCTTGTACCAATCTAAATGAAATATTTTGGGATAATTAGAAATACCTTCTCTATCTTCTACTTCAGATGCCTATACATTCAGATTTAAAGCTCTGTAGTTAGATTCATCTATCAAGCAAGCCAAGCCTTGACCTTTTGTCAATTTAGTTGGTCTGATCTCAACATCAAATTCTAGAATTTTGGTCAGCTATCGTCCCCTTCTTCCATCTATATCTAGCTATATCAAAAAATATTTAACAATGATATTTGGCACAAAAGAAACTATTTTTGAATGCAGTACATAAACTCTAAAAGACTTCAAAGCCTTAACTAGTGCATATTCTTGTTTTTCAGTCAAGTTGTACTTTAATTCAACATCCCTTAAAGCACAACTAAAAAATGAAATAGGCTGCTCTAAACCTTCTTTGTTCTTCTGTAACAAGAAACTGCAATTGTTTCTTCTGAAGCATATGAAAAAATCAGAAAATATTTTTCAAAATCAGGACTAATCAAAACTGGAGCTTCAGTCAAGGCAGACTTTATTGCTGAAAATGAATTCTTTGCTTCATCTCGCCATTTAAATTCTGCATCTTTTTTTAGCAAGACATTTATGTGTTTGATCAGCTCTGCAAATTTTGGAATAAAGCGCCTCAAAAAATTTATTTTCCCTAAAAATAACTGCAATTATTTTTTATTCCTTGGCAAACCATTCTTCTGAATAGCTTCTACTCTTCCCAGATCAATACAGATGTCACTTTCTGTCACAATATGTCCCAATAATTTCCTTTCTTGGATAACAAAGGATGCCTTTTTTGGGTTCAAAGACAAACCAAACTTTCTGTATTTGTCAAAAACTTGTTTCAAATGTTTCAAGTGGTCTTCATCAGATTTTGAATAGACTGTGATGTCATCCAAATAGATGACTACAAATCTGTCTTTTTCTCCCGCAAAGGCAATATCCATTGCCCACTGAAATGTTGCGCCTGAATTCATTAGATGAAATGGCATTTTTTTGTACATGAATGTCCCACAAGGTGTGGTAAATGCTGTCTTTTCTCTGTCTTGTCTATCAACTAAAATTTGATTATAGCCTGAAAAGTCATCAATCATTGACAATGTTTTGGACCCTATAACTTTCTGCAAAATATAATCCATCTTGGGCAGTGGATAGTTATCTTTCAATGAACACCGGTTCAGGTTGCAAAAATTGACACAAATTCTTATCTCTCCATTATTTTTCTGAACTGAGACTATATTAGCTACCCAGTTAGAAAATCTCAAAGGCAGAATTATCTTTGCTTCCCATAATTTTCTGATTTCTTTCTCAATGATTGGGAGCAGCATGGGATTGATATGTCTGATTTTTTGTGCTACAGGCTTTGCATCTGTTTTCAAAGGAATCTTGTGCTCCATTATGCCCCCATCATAATTTTTCAGCTCACTATAAGACCATGCAAAAATATCAACAAATTCTTTCAGCAGCTTGATATATTTTATTCTAATTTCAAGAGAAAGGAATTCAAACACTTTGACTAATTTTGGTTGATCCTTTGTAGCAGTGTTACATTCTATTGCACTCTTCCCATCAAATTTACTTTCAGGCCTGAGAAAAACATCATTATTGTCGAACAATCTTTCTAAAGGAACTAGGCCTTTAGGAATATAGTTAGTTTTCAGATCTATAATGTTCTTCCTCGCCATGGTTTTCTTAAAAGGCTTGTTATTTTGATTTTCAACAATGTCCTGCTCATCATCAATTTGTATGTCTGCAAAATCTTTAACACACTAAAAATTTCTGAATTTCGTTGTCATCCTCAAATACTTGCGAATATTTGATGTTATCAGGAATTGAAGGTTCGTTTTTTATTTGAACATCATAGGCTACCTTGACATCTACAGGAACTTTGAAATTACTAGCAGCAATAACTATTGAATCAACAATTTGATTTTCCTCTCTAGTGACAAAATTTATATTAAATGCTGAAAAATAATGCTCAGTCAAGTCCGAGACTTCATTCCTATAAATTTTCAATTTGGAATTATTTACTTGGTATTTGTTTCTCACCCACCTTACCACAAACTCTAAATCACAAAAAGAAATTAGCTGTTCCGCTGCCTTCATACCCAACATAAGCGCCTCATATTCAGCAATGTTGTTAGTGGTAGCAAATTGTAGTTTATATGATATAGTTACCCTTTGTTGAGTGGGATAAAAGAGGAATACACCGGTCCTCGATCCTTCTGTTGATGAGACTCCATCAAAGTACAATTTCCATATCTATCCTCCCTTTAAATGTTGCTCATTTATACCTTGAAAGTGTTGTTTTTCACTTATTTCAGGCTGGAAATTGTTATCATCAGCAACAAGGTGTAGTATTGATGACCCCAATTCCTTTTCTTTAGCATATATGGGATGGTTTGAAGGATTATTCTGATCACTAATGATGTAGGCCATTTGGGTTTCCCTATACAAGCTTCTGAATTCCCCTCTAAACATTGGGATGGTGGCTTATGACATGTCCATCTGAAGGGCACCTCCAAATTTTTTAGACCAAGATCTGGAAAGTAGCATCCCAAATATAGAAGGAATGTCCACAACTATAATGTCCATCACTAAGATTTTCATAGGTATTTGGGTAAGAGAAACAAACAAGTCCTTAATTACTCCTAGGCACTTGAATTTTTTGGAATCAAGGGTGTAGAGGTCATGGTATTGCTTAGTGATCTCTAATCCCAATTCATCCATCACTTTCTTTGGCATTAGATTTACTAATTTCAGATTTACCAATTAAGGAATGAGAAAAACTTTCAGCTGAGCTTATATTAACAACATCTTCTTTATTTTCTAGGGAAGCAGTTTCAATTTTAGATTTTTTAGCAAGATCTTTTGAAACTGAAACTTCTTTTGATTCTAAAGTAGATGAGGGTACCTTTTGATTTGGAATGTATTTTTTGTGTACCTTCTTCATAGACTAAGATGTGGCCTCAACTGATCTCTGTTTTCCTTTTGCATATTTAATAATCTTCTCTGGGTCTGCAACTGGGGTCACAATAGGTGATCTCTTATTTCTCCTTGTAGTTGGAGGTCCTGAAACCCATTTTCCTCTCTGTGGAATCACCAGGTGAACTAATTTGCAGTCTTCTTCAAGCCATCAATTCTTATTCACCATTAAGAATTGACATTCAGTAATTCAAAACAAGAGACATTGGGAGAGTACTTCGTTTCAAGGCCTTTGTCTCCCGGCAGACGCACCAAAAGATGAAGGCGCTGGAATCAGCACTTGGACTGCATCAAGCACCTAACCATACACATCCTAAACTATAAGGCAATTTAGTGATTTGTTGTATGAGATTTGTAGGTGGTTTAAACTCTTATTCATTGAAAAGAGATTTCAATCAAATCCACAGTTCTACTAATGAGGGTATTGTAGCCTGATGTGGTAGCAAAGAGTGAGTTTGTAGCCTATGAGGAGAAGAAAATGTAAAATGAGAGAAGAAATAGTAGTTCTGCAAAGCAGAAATCTACTGCATTTGGTAGAAATTAACACAAGTAGCAGTTTAACAATATTTCATCAAGAGAAATCTATTCTAGTCTTACAATATTCTCACTTAAATATTATAAAAGATAACTGTCACGAGTGATTCTCTTTCCACTGCTATTATATATATTTCTTACCAAGAAGGCTCACCGTGTGAGACTAACAAAAATTGATAAAACACATGAACATGTCAAGGGACTGATAAAAACTCATAACAACATGAGGGATTGTAAACTGCAACCGAAGATAATAAGATATGGAAATACAGGTGGAAATTGACAATATACACACCAGATTGGTAATAAGTCCTCAGAAGTTTCTGTCCATTTCATTCACTTAAAAGAGTACTGAACATATGAGTCAAGATTGTAAAACCTTGAACCCTTACTTCATAGTAGTTTGTCAAATATATACAAAAATATAAAACTTTCATCTCCTCAAAAGGAGTAAAATTGTTCCCAAAAGTTATTACAATCTCATGCAAGAGATGAGGCTTATCCAAAAACTTTAATACAAAGTGCTATGACATAATCAAAATAAACATCATTAAGGCTAAAAATTCGAAGTGGTTGTATGATGTGGAAGTCTATGGGAGGATTCATCCTCTACTCTGGTGCAACCAACTCCACAAAAAGTGTAAACATCAATGAAAGTGACATGTGGTTTTTCTCCATAAAAAGTGCAAAAGGGAACCCTGATATTTTCTGCAAAATTCAGCTATTATCAAAAATCCTGTAGATATCTGCATTTGGTGATTAAACCTTTTTCCTTTATAATGGTGGAACTAAAAGTGGGGCCTGCAACATTAACACACAACAGGATAGTTAACACTGAAAAGAGTGGGACAAAGGTCGTGGAAGAGCTTTGATGACGTGGCAAGGAGGTGGGGTCGCCCGCAAATCACAATCAAGAGTTCAGGAGTTTGTTATTATGATAAACAGGGGATAAAGGTTGCAATTTGCGAAGTGTGATATTGCAAATCACAAAGTCAAAGATTATCGCAGGTCAAACTTCATATCGCAAATGACAATCGGGAGTCGAGGATCAAGACGGGTAACAAGAACGAAACAATGCGAAGTACGATGTGCGATGAGAGGAGAGGTTACATGGCATGACGGATGGTGGGGCCCATTTACATCTCAATCGGGGTATCAAAAGTTTGCTATTATGAGGAACATGAATTAAAGGTTACGTTTTGCGAAGTGCGATGTGCGATGAAAGGAGAGGTGACGTGGCAGGGAAAGGTCCCACTTTAATATCGCAATCAGGGAAAAGGAAAGGTGGAGGTGAATGGATGCAATGCCAAAATGTGATTTGCAATGGGGTAGGCCCCATTAAAGGCTTTTAAAAGGGGAAAGTGAATATTTCATTAAGTCATGGTAATATGATATAAAGACACCTGAATCATAATAAAAAGGGTTTATAATGTATTTTAGGCGTATCAAAGGGAAAAATGGGTTCCAGACAATACCGCAAATCACATTTCAGGGGTTTTGTAGGAGATGACAATTGCAATGTGAATGAAAGTTAAAACTGCGATAAGCTGATTGCGATGAAAGGGTAAGGGGTCCACAATGTTATTAAGTGCGGTAAGTTGTCATATGATATATGATATTACAAAGGTTTGTTGTGGTGCGGGTAGAGCTGCGATAAAATAAATATATGGTAAGTTTAAAGGGAAATATGATATGGTTGTTAGTGGGTGGGCGGAGCTGCTTTTTAACTATAAAAATTGAATTTTAATAGTTAAAAGTGGGTTTTGAAAGAAATGAAACGCTGGACTTTGGGTTTTTGGAAAAATGAAAGGTAAAAGAGGGAAAGTGAAATGAATGAAGGTAGAAATGAAATTTTCTCACCACTACACTTTGACAATGAAAATTTCATCTTACAGCTGAACTGAAAAGGCAGATTGATTCCTTGGAGAATGATGACCAGACTTTGAAAATCTTTGAAAAATTGCAGTGCTAACACTAGGTATCCTTATAGGTCTTTCTCGGGGAGTTATTCTAGTTTCCTTGAAGTGATTATGCCCATTATTGAGCCTCTCCCTGAATGGGTCTTTGAAATCACATTGTACCTCATTGTTAATCTTATTTTCCTAATGATTTCCTATATACTGGGACCCCTCCCATCGGTGAAAGTTCGTAAAGAGAAGGGTATATTAACTAAGGTGACAGTGGGTCTTTGTCCAGTTGTTACCATTTGGTCTAGTATTTTTCCTTTAGGTACCCCTCCTAAGACCACTACTATATTTTTTGGCAACAATACATGTATATGGACATGCCTAATATTCTCAACAATTTTTTCATCCCTCAAGGCATCCGCTGTAAGATCCCCCCTTACTCCTGCTTGCTACCCATATGAAATATCTAAAGGTGAAGGTGTAAAATATCCAAAACAAGTTTCAAATGGTGGACTACTATGTTATATGAGTGTTTTACATATATAAAACACTCATCTTAGGTCTCTATATGCTTTTGGTTGTAACCCATCAAAATATGGAACAAAGTATTGTTGACTACTTTTATTTTCCCATCTATCTGTGAATGGAATGTTATATACCTCTTCAACTTCATGTCTACATTCTGCACAATGTAGTCTAAAATGCGTTGAGAAATCTTATGTCCCTGTCTGAAATGATGCTCCTTGGTATCCCAAAGTGCACCCAAACCTATCAAAAGAACAAATTTTTTTCTTCTTACCTGTTGATGGTATTTCTATAGGGCATCAGAATACACATATTATTGAACTTGTCAACTACCACAAACATGTAGTAATGTCCCATCTTGATTGTTGGTAAAATTCCCACAAATTCCATGGAAATTATTTCCCAGGGACGAGTGGGTAAGTGGGTATAGGTAAGGGATGATATAGACCATATTTCATGTTATTAGGATTACTGATACAACAATGCATGCATCATCTTAAGAACATATCTACTTGTTCTTGCAATACACATACCTCTACAAGTTGACCATTCTTTTCCCTACACTAAAATGTCCTACAAACTTGGAGATGTGAGCTTATCTAATTAGCTGCAATTGCTCACCTTTAGGAATACATAACTTGTACAATCTATAGAGTAACATGTCTTAGAGATATGGTAGTTAATTATGTTGTCATGATATTGCACATGAAATTGGATTTGCAACTAGTGAAACACCTCCTTGAGGTCTTCATCCTCTGAACATGCCTCTATGCATGCATCATGGGTGAATGGATCCATCTGCATTAGAGTTCCAAAAGTTATGATGTTTGATTTGAGCTTCCTTGAAATAATTTTGACCAACTTGTTTGTGTTTCCCTTCTTATACTTGATCACTGTTGTGTAACCAACTCCCAAAATATAAGAAAAGAGATATCAATGCCTTAGAAATAAGCCACTTCGAGGGGGCAACCTCCAATACATTACATAAATGAAAAATTCTTGGATGATACAATTTACAAAACCTCCTTTCTATATATAGGAGTCCATGGGGCCATAATGTAATCCTAGTGGGGCCACAATGTAATCCTAGCCGACCTAACAATAATTATTTAAGGGCACAATAATAACAATATGGGGGTTACAGGGGTACAATAATAACAATAAGGGGGTTACACTAACAATAATAAGGGACTATACTAGTAATATAGGGACCTAACATGCCCCTCCCCTTCAAAAAGTGTTGTCCTCAACGCTTGAGTAGCTCTGGGTGCTTCTGTATAAAATTCTCATCCTCCCATGTAGAATCTTCAGTGGGTAAGTTCTTCCACTTCATGAGATACTCTGAAATTGATCGATTCCGTAGTTGTCGAGTTCTTGTTTCCATGACCGCTTCTGGTTCCAATATGATTTTTCCTTCCTCATCAAGTTCTTGCAATATTGTTTGAACTGGAAGATTTTCTCCTATAACCTTCTTTAAGCATGAAACATGGAAAACTGGATGTACTCGCGAAGAAGCAGGAAGCTCCAATTTGTATGCCATAGTACCAATCTTTTGCAACACCTTGTAAGGACCATAGTACTTTGGCGATAATTTATTATGCTTCTTAGCTTGCTTGAGGGACATTTGTTTGTATGGTTGTAGCCGTAAAAATACCCAATCTCCTACATCAAAACTTCTCTTGCTGCAATGTTGATCTGCCTGTTGTTTCATTTGATTTTGTGCCAAATTCAGGTTATCCTTTAAGAGTTGGAAAACTTCCTTCCGATGCTCGATGTGATCCTCCACTGCTTGAACCTTCGAATTTTCCTTTAAATATGATGTGATGGATGGTGGATGATATCCATAAAGTGCCATAAATGGGTTCATTTTTGCTGCAGTATGGAAGGAAGTGTTATACCACCATTCAGCGAGAGGTAACCACTTGACCCATTGTGTTTGTTTATTAGATACAAAACAACAAAGATATCCTTCCAAACATTTATTTACTTTCTCAGTTTGACCATCAGATTGAGGATGATAAGATGAGCTATGAGCTACTTGAGTACCCAAACAAGAAAATTACTCCGTCCAAAAATTTCCAGTAAAAATGGGATCTCTGTCGCTCACAATAACCCTTGGGCTTCCATGTAGCTTTTGAATTGTGTCCATAAATGTAGTAGCAACTGTACTTTCTTTAAATGGATGAGATAATGCACAAAAGTGTGCATACTTGGTGAGTCTATCAACTACCACCATGATGACACTCTTTCCTTCAGACTTAGGTAAACCTATGATAAAATCCATTGAAATCTTCTCCCAACGTTGACTTGGAAGGGATAAAGGTTGTAGAAGTCCCGGGGTCTTAATTGCCTCAACTTATTTTGCTGGCAAACCAAACATTCTGCCACAAACTTTTGAATATTGGATTTAAGGCCATCCCAAAAAAATTCTTTCTTCACCCTGTGGTAAGTTTTTCAAAATCCTGAGTGTCCTCCTAAAGGAGAAGTGTGCAGTTCCAAAAGAATTTTTTGTTTTAGTTGGGAATTATTACAAATATAAAAGCGATCTTTGTACCATAAGGAATCATTTTTCCAACTAAATATATCAGATGTACTAGGATCTTGCTGCAACTTTGAATGAGTGTCCATACATCTTTGTCCTTCTTCCATTCATCTCTTGCTTCGGTTATCCAATCTGGTTGGATAATAGAAATGGCACAAAGCAATGCTTCCACCTCTTCATTCTTTCTTGAGAGTGCATCTGCAACAACATTAAGCTTCCTTTTTTGTAGATTATTTCAAAGTCATAACCCAACATCTTTGTGACCCATTTTTGCTGCTCTTCTGAAGATAGTCTTTGTTCCAAAAAGTGTTTAAGACTATCATGATCGTTTTTTACCTTGAAGTGTCTTCCCATTAGGTAAGTTCACCATTTCTTTAGTGCATGCAGTATTGCTAACATTTCCTTCTCATAAATAGGTTTCTGTAAATACTTTCCCTTGATTGGACGACTTTCAAAAGCAATGGGTCTTCCTTCCTGCATTAAAACTGCACCAATTCCATTTCCTGAGGCATCACATTCCACAATAAAGGTTTTTGTGAAGTCTGGCGTAGCTAAGACCGGTGCTAGGCACATTGCCTCCTTAAGACGTTCAAAGGCCTTAGTTGCTTCAGAAGTCCATGAAAATGCATCTTTCTTCAATAATGTTGTTAGAGATGCTACTATTCTCCCATAATTCTTAACAAACTTGCGATAATACCCTGTTAACCCGAGAAATCCTCGCAACTACTTTATGGTTGTGGGACTTTCCATTCCTTAGTGGATTTAATTTTGTTAGGGTCTACCTTAACACCCTCGTGAGATACAATATGACCCAGATATTCCACCTCTTGTACTCCAAAGAAACATTTGGATGTTTTTGCATATAATTGTTTCTCCTGCAATAGTTTGAGCACCCTGTCAGCATGTTGAACATGATCCTTCCAAGACTTGCTGTAGATTAGTATATCATCAAAAAATACTAGCACAAATTTTCTAAGGAAGGGTTTGAAAATGGAATTCATCAACCCTTGAAATGTAGAAGGTGCATTTGTAAGGCCAAAAGGCATGACCAAAAATTCATAATGACCCTCATGAGTTCGAAATGCTATTTTTGGAATATCTTCAGTCTTCATTCTAATTTGATGATATCCTGAACGAAGATCCAACTTGGTAAAATAAATTGCTCCATGTAATTCATCCAATAATTCATCAATCACAGGAATGGGAAATTTATCTTTAATGGTGAGCTTATTGAGCTCCCTATAATCCGGACACATTCGCCATGATCCATCCTTCTTGAGTACCAATACTACAGGAGCAGAGAAAGAACTTTGACTAGGTTGAATTATACCCGCCTCTAACATTTCTGCAATCATACGTTCAATTTCGCTCTTTTGGACGTAAAGATATCTATAAGGCCTGATGTTTGGAGGAACACTTCCTGGAATCAAATGAATAGCATGACCATGATCACGAATAGGTGGGAGTCCTTTGGGAGTTTCAAACACCTTGGAATGATTGTCCAAGACTTGTTGGAGATCTGTAGAAATAGATGATTTTGATGTTGAAACTTCTAGTGAGCATAATTGTGCAATTACGCCTCGTTGTTCTTTCTTTAGAAGCTTTGTCATGACATTAGAGCTTATTATCCTTCCTGGCTTCCCTTCAATACCCCGTAATTCGACTTCCTTTCCTTCTGAAAAAAATTTCAAGAAAAGTTCTTAAAAATTAAAAGCTACCATCCCCAAAGATTGTAACCATTGTACTCCTAGTACAACATCAGCACCTCCCATAGGAATGGAAAGCATTGGACTAGTCAATACATATTCCCCCATGGTTAGCTTGATATTATGGCATTTTCCAGAGCAATTTATAGCTCCTCCATTTGCAACCATCACTTGACATTCTGGTGCTGGGTATAAGAAACAATTTAATTCCTTGGCTACCTTACAATGAATAAAATTATGGGTGCTACCTGAATCAATCAACACTATTACCTTTTTCTTCTTGATCTGTCCTGCTATCTTGAGAGTTTGAGGAGTGGTAATTCCTGCCATTGCATTACATGATATGGTCAGATTCATTTCTTCCTCTTCTATGGCTGGTTCCTGGTGTATATCCTCTTCTTTTTCATTTTCTTCTTCTTCTTCACAATCTATGTAAAATAATTTCTTTTCAGCACACTTATGACCTTTAGTGTATTTGCTATCACAACTGTAGCAAAGCCCTTTTGCTCTTTTTTCTTCCAATTGTTATGGTGTCAACCTTGTAGGTTGTGGAAATCTAGGCGTAGCAACACTTCCTTCTTTATAGAATTGAGTGGTAGGCTTCCTTGTCGCCATAATTTTACATTCAACTTTTCTTGCCAACCTGAATGCCTTCTCCAATGAATCAGGTTCCAAAACGCGAACTTCATTTTGGATGTTATCCTTTAAAGTGCCTATGAAGAGATCAATCATGTGTTCCTCTGGAATATCAGTTACCCTTATATTCAATTTTTGGAAGTCCTCAATGTGCTCCCCCACTAAACCCTTTTGTTTGAGATTTATCAATTGGCTAAAGTAGGTGTTGCTCTTTGTATCCTCATAATGTGCTATCATTTCCTCCGTAAAAATTGACCAAGTGACAATTTTTTTATGGGAGCAAAGCCATCGATACCATACAAATGTATTTTGTTCTAAATTTAAAGTTGCAATGCATACCTTTTGTGTGTTTTGCACATTATTGAGATCAAAATATTGCTCCATCTGTAGTATCCATGTTACAGGATCATTTCCATCAAACTTCCTCATATCCATTTTTGGAATATGGTGGTTCTTCCCGCCAACATTAGAGTTTATGAAATCACGACTAACATTTATTTTGTTCTCATCATGAGGTTCTTCTACTATCTTTTCACCATTAGGAAACATTTCTTGTATCAACTTTGTCAAACCTTCCATGTCTGCTTTTAGATCATTCTTCATGTTTTCCATGTTGTCTTTCATGTCATCCATCTTAGCTTCCATGCCAGTTTCCATGCCATCCATCTTAGCTTCCATGCCTTTCTTCAAAACTTCCATTTCATTTTTTGTTGCTCTTTGCGAGAGCGAAATTTGGTGCACTTGCTCTTGTAATTTTGATATATCATGTTGCAATTCTTCATCTTCATGAATCATAGTAGAGCCTTATGAAGGCTTAATGGGTGTTGAATTATTTTTACGGGGCATCTTTTAGAACCCAATACTAATATATATTCTACAATATTCCCTTGGAATCAATTCAAATTGATTCTTCAAACAAGACTTATGCAATTCGGAAAAAAAAAATACACACCTTTTTCTTGCTTTTGAGGAGCTCGATATTGAAATTGGATTATCTCTATGATTGCAGCACTTCAATATTTGAATTTTAGTACCAACATAACCCTCTGAATTCTCTTTCATATGCCATAGGTCTGACCTGATTTGGATTCTCCAAGAAAAAGTTGTGTCCAATCTCCCACAATGACCTAATTATGGACTAGTTTAGTAGAGCGAACTTGTATGAATTTCCACATGTCACTGTTTCATCCTTCGGCTCTGAAATTGACAGCCAAGAAACTACAGTCTGTGTACTTGCGACCAATTTTTACATCACTCCAATCTGATGCTCAGAGAGAGAGTTATGAATCTTTTCCCACGATCACCTCTTTCAGATGAAATTCGGGAGCCTGAAAAAGCACTACCTTCCACAGATCATATCTCCGAAAATGTTGCGAACCAAGGTCTGAAATTTTTTGACGATTTTCCTCAGTATTTCGGCTTCGTACTCTAAAAATTTATAGCAAAAATTCCAAGATGACCTGTTTAGAGCAGCGAAACCCTAGAATCCAAACCTCTGATACCAAATGTTGTGTAACCAGTTCCAAAAATAAAATAAAAGAGATATCAACGCCTTAGAAATAAGACACTTCGAGGGGGAAACCTCCAATACATTACATAAATGAACAATTCTTGGATAATACAATTTAAAAAACCTCATTTCTATATATAGGAGTCCATGGGGCCATAATGTAATCCTAGTGGGGCCACAATGTAATCCTAGCCGACCTAACAATAATAATTTAAGGGCACAATAATAACAATAAGGGGGGTTACACTAACAACAATAAGGGACTATACTAGTAATATAGGGACCTAACAATCACTAAATGAAAGTATTGTATAAACCCCATCTTCTTGTAATTTCTGGTCTATAGTAGCTTACTCTGGGCTTATAGGAACTGTAGTGGTTTGTGATTTGTGTGGATTACTATATTCTTTCCGATTAGACAGTGCTTCCACTTATTTATAGCTTGCACTAGGGCATACAAATTATTTTCATAAGTAGGGTAGTTAGGAACTTCTAGATGAAATACTTCAGAATGGTAGCATACAAGCCTTCATCCCTGCATCAAGATTGCTCCCATAGCATACCCACTCACATCTATGTCCACTTCAAATTGTTGTTGCAAGTTTGGTAATTCCAGAACCCGTGTTTAATTGATCTTGTTCTTTAGCTCCTCAAAAGACCTCTCTAACCCTTTCCCCACTGAAAACTCTTGCCACTTTTTGTTATGGAGTGGAGTGGTGTTACTACTACTGAAAACGAGGCTATGAATTTCCTCAGGTACAATGTTGCCTAAAAAAACTCCCAGCCTCAAAATAATGAGTAGGAACCAATCATTTCATGATGGCTTCCATCTTGGCATGATCTATTTTTAGCTCTCCTCCACCTATCACATACCCTAGATACACCAAATAATGATGTGTAAACTCACACTTCTTGATATTTTCTAGTATTTGGTGCTTCCTTAATGTCTCCAGAACCCATTTCAAATGTGACATGTGCTCCTCCCAAGTATAAATGTATACCAGTATATCCATACTTTAAGTCCAACTTGGTGAAGCATTTTGCTTGTTGCAACATCTAACAAATCATCTATACTAGGTAGGGGGTACCTAATCTTGAGCATGATTTTTTTCAACACCCTGTAATCTATACACATTATCCAATTATGATCCTTCTTTGGAACAATGAAGATAGGTGATCCGCATGGTGATGTACTCAGTCAAATGACACCCTGTTCTAGTAATTGCTACAAATTTTTCTTTACCTAACTTGCTTCTATAACTGACTACCTATACAACCCAACATTTGGAAATGGGGAGTCCAGTAATAGTTGGATCTCATGCTCCACTTCCCTGTTGGAAAATAGCCCTTTAGGATCCTAGAACACATCTTTGTATGCATGTAACAACTATTCCAATTGTTGTTTATATTTCTTATTACACCCCTCTAGAGACGCATTTCCTCTCAATGACTCTTATATAGACTAATTTTCTCTTAAAAATAGTAAAATGTACTTCTTGCTAGAATTGTTAAATTTCTTGGCTTGGTTGGCACTTACCAGTGTAATTTTTTACTTTCCTTTGTGCATGCTGATGGTGAACGATTTTCCATCCTTGAAAATTTGGTACTATTTGGATCAATGCAAGAAGATTGCATACCACATATATATGTAGTGACTTCTAAACACCACTCCACATACATCAAGGGGAACCACATCTAGTTCTACTTCATCAATAAAATCAACATTGATAGAATACCAATTTTTCTCACTGTTTTGTTACTTTTAACTCTGCATCCTTATTTTCCCATCCCAATGGATATGTCGGATTATCACAAACTTCCAATCCCAATTTTTTTACCAATTCTTTTGCAATGAGATTCACCTGCAATCCTGAGTCAAATAGAACATCAATATTTGTATTCTTGACCTATATATTTATGTGGAAGAGTTTAGTTATTATTTCTATATTCTTGTTGTTAAAGGAAACTTAGATTCAAATCCTTCTGCACTAATTTAAATACAATCTTCTTATCCATGTCCAATTTATTTTCAAATTCTAATACTTCTCCTTTGTATGATTTTCAATGTTGCAGTGGTTGTACCGGTTTCTGAGATCTTTGAACTTGTGTGTTGTGGCTGCCATATTTTTATCCTTTCCCCCTTTCAACTTATTCTTTCCCTCCTTATAAGCATCATGTTTCTCCTTCTACATCGATCCACTTGGTTTCCCTTTCTTTAGGCCTATGTTCTTTAGGTATTGTGTCTGTACACAAGGCTTGTCCATTTATCTCATCTTGAACAACATCACTTACTTCCGCAGATGGATGTATATACCCCCTAGCTACTTAAGGAGTACAAATGGATTCTTTAGGGAGATATCCATCATTATTTCCATATTTCTAAATTTTGGGGTGTACTCTTGTACACTTTACCCTTACTTTTGCCTAAAGTAGTGCCACTAGATCTACTAGTTCTCTACATACCCGACAAGGTAAAATTGTGACTTTATGAGGGTTTTAAAATCCTTCTACTTGGTCATTGGAGGATCTCCCTCCAACCTCAAGGTCTTTTTCTATATTTCCCACCTGGTTATGGCATGGATCTCTAATTTTAACTACACAAATGAAATGGTCTACTCTTCCTCTATATGATGAACATTGAAATAAACTTATAATTACTGCAACCAATGATTTAACTTTAGAGCGTTGATATCACCTTAGGATATCTTGATATCAACCTTCACTTCCATTTTGAATAGTGTTTGTGAATTTTTCATAGCATTCAAATTGTGTTCATTTTTTTGGGTGATTTCTTCGACTCATTCTTTTTTCTTCATGATCACTTGATCTCCCCTTTGCATTGGAACCCCCATCTTATTTGACCTGAGCATATTGGTTAGGGCCTCTATGAGAAGATTCACATCATGGTTTATATCTACAACTTGTGCTTCCAACCAAAAAAACCTCTCCTTTGTAGGATCACAAGGGTTATTAATAGATTCATCAACCATGATTAGGGTTTTTTGACTTTTGGTATATAGATCCCCTGCAAATCCCCACAATATACCAAAAAATACTTTCTTTGATACCAATATGATTTGTAAATTTTCATGGATATTCCACTGGACAATTTGTCACAACATATTGATAAAATTATACTTAAAATTCTATTAGTAGGGTTTATACCTCTTTAAATGTCTCTATTTGTAGATTTTTTTTTTTCTATGCATGCATATTAAATTTTATGTAAAAAATAGATAAAAATGAAATAAAAACTCACAAATCACATTTGACACAATATATATCATAGGAAACCATTTTAGGAGAAAAACCAGCTGGAAGGTGAGGTCGCTCTGCATCTTTCTATGTATATATAACAACCGCGAGTACAAATAAGTAAGGCCTATGGCCTATGGGCTAATGTAGCACATAAATCCTCTCTATGTGCTCTCTCCCTATCCCTCTCAGCTACTCTAATGTTCTATGTAAAAAATTCACTTGAAAATAATGGAACCCCTTTTCCTCCTAGTGACTTGTTTATATCACAACCCAATAGCCTACTAGTGGTTAGGTTTGACTCCCTCAACTCTTAACCAAAGTTACAATATGGACTCTTCTAGAGTATTATTTATCCTGATCATGTGGCTAGACCCCTTTCCATGAATAATGGGGGATGAAATGGCACCTTCTTGAATTATGGTGGCAAAAATAGGAAGGTTAGCTTCTGAGTGGTATAAATTTTTCATAGAGACTCTAATTGAGGTGATTCTTGCACCGTTGGAAAGGTCTATATGTGTATAAATAGGAAAAAAAGGTGTTGCACTAAATTGGAAAATTTTTACCCCCAAAATGCATATTTGATACCTCGAAAATGTCCCCATAAGGTTTCAAATCCCAATCTTCCAAATTGGGTCTCACCAGTAAATATGGTTCAATGAGATGATTCCTCCACTTTTCCACTTTGAAAGCAGTGACATGGATGAAAAGAAATATAATGATCCAATCCGTATCACATAGGAGTTCCATATGTATTGAAATTCATGAGAGAGAGTGACGGGGGAGTTATTCATCAACAAATGTCATTAGTTATGACATGTTTTGGGGCAGGGGGTTAATGACTACCATTATAGTGAGTAGATCAACAAAAAATCATATAATTAAACTAGATTTAACATATCCAAATCAACATGAGATCATGTCCAGTTTAAAGAGTAAACTCATGAATCCAATAATTTACCATATAGTATGTTTAATCACAGTCGTGTCACACCTTAGATAGATAAGATATCCAAAGATATTTCAATATATCATCAAAGTTTGAAAGAGTTACATTGTGCATTCCATAATCCACATTATAAACAATAATTAGTTCCAATATTTAAAAAGCATCCATCAATGTAATCAAGAGAAAATATTAACCATAGAGTAAAGATATAAACAATGATCAACTCGTCTATGAAATGTGTGAAAAAAATCACCTTTAAAGCATTATATAACTTGGTTGAAACACATTGTTTACTACAGATTTATGATGACACTTATGTGCAATAAATGCTCAAAAACCAATTAATTAAACCACACCTCAAGCTCATTGATGATTATGTGCCAGAGTATTCAAGAATTGTCACCTGGAAATGTGAAATATTTTTTAGGATATGATTTATGTTAATACACAAAGGTTAAAAATGAGAAACCCATCATCATCTAACCATAAAATTGAATTATTTTTCTAGGAAAGTTACCACTATTCTCCAAGTAAACATTCACCATTCAAAATTTATATTTAGAAATGACCCAAATAATGTGAATGTGTCAAGTTTATATCCATAGGTATTGGATATTATTATCTACAATTAGCAAGTAGAAAATTAGAGCATTGCAAGGATCATGCAAATATTGTGACAACATTAGAAATAGTATGCCATATTCAACCATTAAGAGACATAATTAAAAGAGTTGCTATCATAGATTTATATAACATGTCTAAATCACAACAAGGTTCGAAAATAAAGTTTATTAAGGTTCTTTGATAATGTATTACAAGTGTTCTACAATGTCCATAAATTCTACAAAGATTCCAATGCTAAACTCATAAACTAGAGAGTAATTTTAGTGTGACATTGAGATCATTAAAAAGGTCACTAATCTTGTTATAATATCAATCTACTTCAAAATGGATTTAGAACCATGAATGAACTCAAACATTATGAAAGGAAGTGATAGAACAAGGTGAAAATACCCTTTTGTGGAAACCTTTCCAACATTATTTAGAAATACAACATGAATTCAAAACTAGCTTTAGGTGAAAATTTTGAAGGGGCTTTATGCACTCATACCATCATGCATCCAAATCTAGAACATAAGCTTAGGAGAACCTTGATTTCCTAGATTAATGGAGTGAGGTGCAAAAATAGGCAATTAATTTCAATCCACAATCAGGGCGTTACATTCATTAAGGCATAGACTCACCATATCAAGTTTATAATTCATGAAAAGGGAATTTAATGTCTTATATAAAAAACTCAAATATTTCTCAAAAGAGAAAGATAAAAGTTGGATCATATATTTCCAAGCATGCAAAGGAAACCAAAATTAGAATAACAACACATTGAACAATTTAGAGTTACTTGATGGTAGGGGTTTGATTTCAAAAATAAGAAATCTTAAGTGAGATATATACCCAATACTTACACCAACCTTGAAGAATGTAACACGAAAAAATGTTACCTCAAGTTAGATACAATTTATGTGAGGTATGACGATAAGTGCAAATATGACCTAGAAATCTAGATCGATCAATTAAACACTAAAACCATAAATTACAAAGAAAACACAAAATAAAGGGGAAGAGGTGAAGATTGTTGGGATTTTTGGTTGAAGAAAAATATATAATAGTTCCTTAAGAGGTCTATGGGGTCACTACATAAGTTCTAGGTGAAGTTTATAGTTTGGGATAGGACAATGTTAAGGTCACCAAGGATTATTTTCTCTCAAGCATAGGATAGGACCAATAGGATTCTTCAAGAGTGGATGCGGGTATTGGTCCTCAAGGAATCCTTTCCAAGTACTATCAAAGTGAAATTAAGATTTGGCCAAAGTAAGAGGGAATATCCCTAGGATTTCCTACCTCAACACAAAGGAAACAATAAAATAATGGTCAAAGGGAATAAGACAACAAAATCTATACCTTGATTTCCTTACTAAGTGGAGCAAGGTGCCCTTATTTGGCATTGTAGTAGATTTTTCCTCCAACAAACTTGAAAAAAATATCCTATCTATAACCCTTGAAAAATATCTAAACAATCTCTTGGAAAAATATATATGCATAAGAAATCCTATGGCAATTTTTCAAATTGATCTCCAACAAATTAAATTGAGAGAGGTATCTTATATAGATAATGATCCTCCTTGATATAGAATATAATAAAAAGTGTTAGCTCAAACTACGAGAAAAACACATTGTCCCAAGTCAAAATCATGTGAAAAATACATCAAGTTGGTACAAATGGTCCTTAAAATCCTCTAATACATGAGTTCCCCTTCAAAATGTGGTGAAATGTGTAACCAATAGTCACACGTGTGAGAATAAAAGGGATAGATCAAGTGCACCCTCCTCAAATATAGGAAACATGTTAAGCCCTATATAAGCCTCGTTTTAACCCAAAAACCCCTCATCAAGCCCTAGCTATTGATTGATAACAATTATATACACACACACACACACAAACACATACACATGCAAAGGATAACTAGTCTTAGGATAATCAAATATTGTCTTGTTTAGTGTATTTATTGAAAAAGGAGGTATCTCCTCAAAGTGGATTGTAATCATTGGTTTCTCATCATTTTTAAGGTGTAAGAATCATAACATTTAGTATTAGAGAAAGATCATTCAATACTTGTAAGAGGAACTTGATGCAGTAGGAAAAATTACTTGGAAAAATGTTTTGCTATGGTATGAATATCTCTTATACTTATTTAAGAATTCTCAACTCAAACATAAGGTACTATTAGATCAAAACATTTAGGATTGTTGAAGACATACCATAGGATCAAGAAAGATTTTTTTTGGAAAGGTATTAAAGAAAATGTGTAAAATTTTTTGGCGGAATGAGTTGCATGCCAACAAAATAAAGGAGAGACTATCAAGACCCCAAGGTTCCTTCAACCATTAGTCATACCAAGCCAACATTAGGGAGAAGTTTCAATGGATTTTATTACATGTTGACCCAAATATGAAGGAAATATTATCATTATGGTAGTGGTAGATCAAATGAAAAAGTATGCTCACTTTTTCTCTCTATCTCATCCTTTTAAAGAAAGTGTTGTGGCAGAAGCATTTATGGAAACAATCCAAAAGATACATGGAATACCAAAGATTATTGTAAGTGATAGAGTCCAATTTTCACTGGAAATTTTTGGACTGAATTATTTTCTTGTTTGGGTACTCAATTGGTTCACAAATTATCTTACTTTCCTCAATCTGAAGGGATAACTAAGATTGTGAATACATGATTAGAAGGATATCTATGTTGCTTTTCATTTGATAAATGTACACATTGGGTCAAATGGTTTCCCTTGACAGAATGGTGGTGCAATTCGTCCTTCCATACTTCATAAAAAATGTCACCATTTATGGATTTTATGGATATCACTCTACATCCATCACATCATCCTTAAAAGGGAATATAAAGACTCAAGCAATAGAGGACGACATCCGACACCAAAAAGAAGTTCTCAAAATATTGAAGGACAACTTGGTTATGGCACAATATAGGATGAAACAACAAGCAAATCATTGCAGTGAAAGGGAATTGAATTGGGGGATTGGGTATTTGTGAGACTAAAACCATATAAAAAAATGTTCCTCAAGAAAAAAAATAAGACAATAAATTAGCTCTGAGGTATTATGGCCCCTATAAAGTGTTGCAAAGGATTGGAAGCATGGCTTAAAAATTGGAGTTGCCTCCATCTTCATGTAAACATCCAATTTTCCGTGTTTATTTCTTAAAGATAGTAATTAGTGACAAGATACCAGTCCAAAATCTTCTACTAGATAGTGTTGAAGAAGGGAAAATAATACTAAAACCAATTTTATTTTTTTGGAAACAAGGACTAAGCAACTGAGAAATCAAGTAGTTACTGAGTACCTCATCAAATGGAAGAACTTGCTAGTGGAAAAAGTGACATGGTAAGATGAGTTGTTCATGAAAAAACACTTGTTAGTGTTAGTATTTTCTTACTTCCACCAGGGATCAAAACACATTTTGCATGTGTATCTTAGGTGTCCCACTCTAAAGAAATTTTCAATCATTCCATTAGGTCATGATATAAAATTGTTTCGCTGGTGGTTGTCCTTGTCAATAAAACTTCACTCTCCCTCAGAAGATCATATTGGTTGACTCATTACGTCTCCTTGAGCATAACAACACCTATGAAAAATGCTCTTTTCACCAGGAAATCTTTTAAATCAAATCCCATTCATGAAAATCAGGTCTAAAGAAATCCCATTAGGTCATTAAGTTTTTTATTTTTCAAGGTCACTCCTCCATTTTAGATGAAATCAAAAAATATACGAGGGGGACTAAATAAGAAATTTTGTTTTCCTATATAGAAGATCATCACGATGTAATTATCATATTTTCAAAGTTGTAATTTTTGAGTTTAATGACTTTTATATCAAAATGTCATTTTGATATAAAATTCAATATGTAATTTATTTATATTTTTCCAAATGTAATTTTATGATTCTCATATGTAATAAATTCATCCCAAGTTGTCAATGCAATCATTTTCGGCCTAAATGGAGCAAAGAAAGCCAAACTCCATGACTTGATCAAACTACAAAATGCCAAAAAGTCAGAAAGTTAAAGAGTATCAGTGCTATAGTCCAAAAGGAAAAGTGAACACAGGGAAGGTGGGTTATTCAAACTAAAATTACAATCCATAAAGATATAAAGCTATTCAAAATCTTCAAGAAAATCATTTTCGTCCATTCATCCATTAGGAGTTTCCAGCAGAGGAGAAAATTTCATATTGTTTGAGCATTTTGAGAAAATTTCAGAGTTTTTGGGCATTTTTAGAAAATTTCACTGGTCGCTGCATGTTTAGCCCAGGTGCTGCACGTTTGAACAATCACCCGTAGAGCAAAAAAAAATGGACGCTGTGCGTTTAACTCCAGACGTTGCGCGTTTGCCTGGATGCTGGGCATTCCTCTAGGACGCTGTGCGTTTGAACAGAGAGGGTTTCTCAGGGTTCTATCACTCCTAGCAAGCTCAATTGTTTGCATAGTATTCTTCATGGATCCTTCAAATGGTAAGTTAACCCTATCAAGCCTTCTCACTAAAATATCTCATGATTTAACGCAAATTTGAAGTGTTTATTGCTATGAAATCCTAGTTTTCATTTCCTTTTGCCATTTTCCTTCATATTTCCCATACTCATGTCCCTAAACACATATCAGTCATAAAAGATATAAGATCCTAGGGTTTTTCTTAGACCTAGGTTATCATTTACATTATCACTTCCTCCATTTGTCACAACTTCTCCTTTAAAATCCACATTCTCTTCATCTCATTCCATTTACCCTAGGGTTTACAAAGCCTTCAAGTCCACAATGTTTGAAGAAGAAAACAAAAATGTCAGTGAGGATCAAACACCAAAGAAGAAGACATATAAGAAGGGAGGGAAAATCATCAGATATGAACCAAAAAATACAGAAGAACTCATGGCTTCTCCACTTACTATGTCATGTTTTAAACATGTTGGTAGCTTTGAATTTTGTGAGAAGGTGCAAAAGGTCCAATATCACCCTATGTTGACAAGGGTATTCATCTCAGATATTCATGATAGGCAGGTCACTCTTGCTGGGGTTACTTTTACCATGTCTACTAATGCCATTGCCGCTGCTACAGGGATCCCTAATGTGGGAGAGAAATGGTTTAAACAAGCAAACCTTGATCATAGCTACTATGAACCATATCTTAAACCTAGATATAAGGATGAAAAAAATACCATTTTCCCTTTCTCTCATAGTCTTGACCAATATGTCCCTATGATGAAAATCATCATAAAATACTTCACCTGTGAGGGGAGGTTTTCTCGACTCTATTCATATCATATCTGGCTTCTTATGCATTTCACTAGAGTCAAAATGCTTCACATACCTTATTTCCTCTCCTATAGCATTGACAAGATGGCATACATTGCACAAAAGAGGGATTATAATCATCAAATGCAGAGTCTATTTCACCACTCCCTTATCAAAATGATAGTCATGCATCAGCTTGAGCAAAAGAACATTCCATGGGACACATTCATAGCAAATGAAATTTTCACTACCGCAACTAGTCAGCATGATCAGAATATCCCCTCATCATCTCATCCTACCATATCCACTCCTCCATCTCAGCCTGCTGCTCATACATCATTACCAATTCAGTTTCATTCACCTCATGTTGATCCTTCTTTTTCACCTTTGTATAAACCTTCATCATCATCACATCATGATTTCGAGTCATCAAGCAGTGAGGAGGATATTGAGGCAACTTGGGCTAATTTGGCTGATGTTGAGTCATTTCCTAAGACTTATCAAAGAGGCTATAGGCATGTGTTTGCTTCACTTGGAGTGAAAGGGGCCATGCCTTCTTCATCAACAAAATAGGTGGACAAAGGCAAGGAAAAGGCTAAAGAGCCAATCATTGATGATGAGGAGGACAAACATGAAACAGAGCATGAATTTTAGCTGATTGACCTAGGTGAGGAAGATGAGGACAAAATCACCAGTGCAAAAATCAAAGGCAAAGAAGCAAATATTAGTGAACTTCAAGCTAATATTGAGAGAGAAAAATATGTGATTGAATTTCTTGAGCAAGAAAATCAGTAGCTGGAAACTAAGCAAATCATCAATAAGGTAAAGAACATAAAAGCTCAAAGAGAGGCACAAAATTCTAAGGCCTTGCTTGAGGATACCTTGGAAATATTTGATGAAATTGATGATGAGGAGTATCAGCCTCCAAGACAAAAACCAAAGACTATAGGGCAGAAGAGAGCTTTTGTTATAGCATCATTTTTCACCCTCATGTGATTCATGATTGTCTCTTTGGCCTTGGGCACCCATTCCCACAGAATTGAACAAAATTCATAAAAAACAGTGTTAAAAATCCCATACGCAGGTATGCCCAGACGTTTCTGCGCGTATACGCGAGTCCATACACACTTTTCCGCGTATGCCATTAAAATCATTAAAAAATATATAAAAAATCCCTATTTTCAGGCTGGGTTGATGGTTACTCCAGTAGTTCAACCACCTCAGCACGTGGCCAACTATTTCCAACTGATTGAAACTACTTTGAGGGAGTATAAAAGCCCCTCATGTGCATGGCCTAAGGGAGAGAGAAATTTATAGACATTATACTCTGTTGGAATCCCAATTCAAGTCTGATTTCCCGTGCCTCCTACACTTTCCCAGATTTTGACAGGAAACCCTTGTTTCCTGGAGATGTTCATCAGTTTATATGTCATCTCATGTGCACAAGTCTTGAAATTATCCTAGCGAGGCAAGGGCGGGACGGATCCGGACGACGGTCTGTTCGAAGATCGTGGAAGGATTCAGGTGATCTCTCCACTTTTTACTACTGCACATGCTGTTCGTAATGAAGAAGAACCATCTTGTTCCTGAATTCACATGTTAATATCTACTTGCATATGTGAAAAATATTATTATTTAAGAATTTATTATTGTTTATATGCTGTTTCACATGGATTTCACTGACATTTAGGATAGATATATGCTGTACAACTAGATTTCCGTGCACGTTTCTTCTTGGTTTTCAGGTTGAGGAGGAAGAAGGGTTACTGGGGGTTTGAACCCCACGGGATCTACATCAAACGTAGGATTACGGGTGAGTTCTACTATCGATGTTATCTAGTTTTTAACATACAAGTGTGGTTGTGCGAGTCCTTGTTGAGTAGCATGCCCTGATCTGTGGAGGTTTTGACCCAACAAACCTTTAGGGAGTTATTTCCCGAAACAGAACTGGCGACTCCACTAGGGAATCGCATTCTTGTGATTCCCCTGTTGGGTGGTTTCAGCTGTTTTAAAGGTTTCCAACAGTTTTAATCATTATTTCCAGTCCAATTAGCTTTTTCTCAGTCAGACTAAAGACCCGGTTCTTTAGCTAGGCTTGATATTTTTATTTTTTCATTATTTGCTTTTGCATACGCTGTGTTTTCTCTGCACAGTCACGTATACACGCTGTTAATTGCAAAGGTGGTCATGTATACGCGGGTTTCCTTTGCCACAGTCGCGTATGCACGCTTGTTTCAAAACTGTTAAAGCGCGTATGTCTGGGGGCAAATTCTGAAGTTTTGATTTTTAGCTTTTCTGGTCTTGTCTGCCTGTGGTGACCTATTTTTACAGTGTTTTTAAATCTCTGGACTGTGTTTAAAGTGTTTATATGTCTATTTCTATCTCCTTTGTGTGAAGACTCTCGCGGTTGGTGAAATGTTTGGCTGTTACGTTTGCAATTTTGGTTTGAGTACCAAGGTCTTTTCTTGAAGATTCTTGGCTGTTCTGCTTAATCAGAACAGAGAGCTTCTGCTCATTTAATCTTTCTTTGTGTGTTGCTATGCATTTTTATTTTTTACCTATTTGGTGCGTTTGGTTTCCTTGATGTTCAGTAGACTAGTTTTGTTGCAATTTTCGAGGAATCTCTTTTTGATTCTTTGAATTTTTTTATTGCAAGTTTATACTATTGTACTGAGTTTATTTATTGAGTTTCTTGTCTTCCTTTTTGCTCGTATAAAGCCCCGCTGCAAGAGTGGCATGGTTGGATTTGAGCATTTTGTTGAAGTTATACTTGAAATTTAGAGTTTGTTTGACTTAGTTACCGGATAGTTCAATTGGACTTCTTGAAATCTCTTTTTTATAAACTAAAACTGGCATATAGGTTAGGAAATCCACTTTTCGTTGCATTTTGCATACTAGCCTCCATTCTGATCACTTGCCATAGGGTCGATCCCATCAGGTCATGAGTATTTCACCCACTTCACTTGCCGATTATTTAATCATGACTTGGTGGTAGAGCCTTCCTTTACATGGGCTTCCTAGTTAGTTCCTCGCTATCACTTGTTGCCCATGCTGCGTTTTATGTAGGCTCGGGAGTCCTCTTTAGTCCCGCCATGACTTATGTGTTGAAGCTTCATTCTTATTCTTCTCCACTATTATTTTTCTAGCTATTACCTTAGAGGCTCCCTGGTGTTGTTGAGTTGTATTACTGCATTGCATATTGGCTACTTGTTTATCTTGGCCTTTAGCCGGCTTCATTTTGGACTCGATGTTTAAGCCAAATTTTGACCTTGACTATCTGTACAAGTTAACCATTGCATGCACTTAGCTTTCGCAACTTGACACCCTTTTACCCATGGATGGAACATTCCTCTGAGTATCGCTTACCAGTTTCCGCCACCTTGCATTGAGCATAGGATTGTTCCTATCCCAGGAACTAGTGCATCTGTTTCTTGATACTCGTTCTATCCATTGTACTATAGCATTTTTTTATTCTTTTTCAGGCTTATCATAAGAAAAAGACAAAAAAATCAAATATAACAAAAAGAGCGGAAACGTGATGTAACTTCGTAATTTGATGGCAGTACAGTGTCAGTATGTCGCCCTTGAACAAAGCACATACACTTATATATTTCCTTCATTTGGGATGGTTTTAGTTTTGACCTAGGTTCAGCCTTTGCCTTGTTTTCCTGGTCAGTTCTCCCCTGGTTGGTTATCTCTTCCAATCATATGGAGAGTTTGTTTTTGCCTCCTGCATAACAGACTTATACAGTGTCACTTTTTACTTCCATGGTCATCACGAGTCATGCTTTTGTTCAAGGGAAGTCTAACCAGAGTTGGCCATTCTGCGGTGTCTCTTGACTCATTATTCAGTTGGCCTTCCCGGTCTTGTCAGTATCTTGTTCTATCACATTAGATGTTTTGGTCTTCTGCTCGTGCTGGTTTGAGAAGGTCCCTATTGACTTCTTGTTGGCGGGTTTGTCTCTCATCGAGTACGACACATTGCTCTGAGAGTAAACCTAGAGCCGCACCCTGGCCCTATTTCCATCATTGATAGGTGACCTTGTGCTCAGCATTTGATCATCATTATGGGTCTTTGACTGAGTGGTTTCTCGTATGTTCGACGTCAGCATACATTATCACAGTTGGGATTCGTGCAGTACCTTGATTTCCATTTGACCCTATCGGTGGATATCTCGCCTCTGTGTCAGCTTTCATTATTGGTTGGTTCAGAGGGTTTCTTCCGTGCGCTAGCTTCATCTTGTGCATGTCGGAAACGTACTTTGGTTTGGGTCCGTCACTCTGCTTCGTCCGATTCCTTCCAAATTTTGGCCTGCAGGTTACACTCGCGCTAGACTGATGTGGGATGCCTTAATGCCTTCCTTCCAGCAGATCTTTTCCCATCGACTCCGACTCATTGCTCTGGGAATAAGATCTAGAGTCATTTTTTCAGTACCTTAGGGTTTGCAGTCATCAGTGGCAGACTCTTCGCTATCGACAGTGGGGATTCATCATTTCCTCCTGATTGGTAGATTCTTCCAAGTGTTCGACTTCAACTCATTCATTCGAACTTGTTAGAATGTACAGGGGCACCTTGACACTCATTTTCATTATTGTTGGGTTGTCTCACGTTGGTTAACGATTTACATTATTGACCGGTAATCCAACGATTTATCACATGGTCGACTTTAGCTCATTTATTCCCATTGTGTAGAATTTTGCCGTCGAGATCGGTGAAGACCTCGGGTTGCATCAGCATTTTCCGGTTCAATTTTGACAGTCCATTCAGTTTCTGCCAGTGATGCCGTCCACCCTTATATGTTGCAGTATGACAGCATCTTATATGTTGGCTCCCGAGTTGCGTGATTGTACCATGTGTTCCACCCCTTATGATTTGGTACTTGGAGATTCAGTTACTTTTATGATCAGACATCCAGTTTCAGCATCATTGATCAGCTTTCTATATGTGATACTTCAACATTAATTCCGACTTGTACTTTCGGGCCATGCTCAGATGATTCATTGTGTACTTTCAGTTCAGCTATACTTGTATACATTCTGGATTCATCATGTACTTTCTATATGATATATTTTTGACTAAGCATGGGTATGCCCACCTCAGCATGAGTTGACTCTCTTTTCTTTCATTGGTTTTTGGTAGGCTGAAATCTAGTGAAGTCCTCTCTTGTCCTTGCAAAGCTCTTTCTATGTGCATAATACATTTCGGCCATCATGTACCCCTTTTGACCTCATATATTAGGGGGCATCTGTTATAGCATCATTTTTCACCCTCATGTGATTCATGATTGTCTCTTTGGCCTTGGGCACCCATTCCCACAGACTTGAACAAAATTCATAAAAAACAATGTTAAAAATCCCATACGCGGGTATGCCCAGACTTTTCCGCGTGTATACGCGAGTCCATACACACTTTTCCACGTATTCCATTAAAATCATTAAAAAATATATAAAAATTCCCTATTTTCGGGCTGGGTTGATGGTTACTCCAGTAGTTCAACCACCTTAGCACGTGACCAACTGTTTCCAACTGATTGAAACTACTTTGAGGGAGCAAAAAAGCCCCTCATGTGCATGGCCTAAGGGAGAGAGAAATTTATAGACATTATACTATGTTGGAATCCCAATTCAAGTCTGATTTCCTGTGCCTCCTGCACTTTCCAAGATTTTTATAGGAAACCCTTGTTTCCTGGAGATGTTCATCATTTTATATGTCATCTCGTGTGCACAAGTCTTGAAAGTATCCTAGCGAGGCAAGGGCGGGACGGATCCGGACGACGGTCTGTTCGAAGATCGTGGAAGGATTCAGGTGATCTCTCCACTTTTTACTACTGTACATGCTGTTCGTAATGAAGAAGAACCATCTTGTTCCTGAATTCACGTGTTAATATCTGCTTGCATATGTGAAAAAGATTATTATTTAAGCATTTATTATTGTTTATATGATGTTTCACATGGATTTCACTGACATTTAGGATAGATATATGCTTTACAACTAGATTTCCATGCACGTTTCTTCTTGGTTTTCAGGTTAAGGAGGAAGAAGGGTTGCTGGGGGTTTGAACCCCGCAGGATCTACATCAAACGTAGGATTACGGGTGAGTTCTACTATCGATGTTATCTAGTTTTTAGCATACAAGTGTGGTTTTGTGAGTCCTTCTTCAGTAGCATGCCCTGATCTGTGGAGGTTTTGACCCAGCAAACCTTTAGGGAGTTATTTCCTGAAACATATTTAGCTCGGGAAAGACAGAGAAAAGCTGAGTTGGCATAACAGCTCACACCAAGTGAGTTTCTTGCCCTTTAGAAAAGACAGGGAACCATGGCTTGATAGAGCCAATCTACATTTGGAGAGGTTAATTAAGAAGGCCAACAAGGAAAATGACTTGTTGAGGGCAAGAGTCAAACTTCATGCACAAAAAGAGAGAATTTCATTAGCCAAGCTCAAAAGAGCTAATGACAAAATTAAAAGTTTGAACAAGCAAGGGAGAAAGAAAAGTTGGACATATTTTCTGAGGTGTCACTTTATGGCTCAATCACTCAATGAGCAAGTACTCCAAAAATTTTGGCACATTTTTTCACTCATGTTAATTTATGCAATTTTTGATAATTTTCAACTCAAAAATTTTGCTAAAGGTGTGACGACTTGGAAACTGTGCTCTTTTTTTGGGCCTCAAAATGCTAAATCACCACCACCAGTAGGTTTATAATGATGAGGAAATCAACCCTAGCAAGTTTCAGAATATTTGGAGGAGAACTGGTCCCTGAAACATGCAAAAACCACCTAAAAATCATGTTTCTGCCTCATTTTTGACTTTGTCGCTACGCAATTACCAGTTCTGGGAGATTGCATTTTTGACAAGGAAAATCAAAACCATTTTGAAAAATGAAGATATATCTAGAAACTAGACTCAGATAGATTTCCAATGAACTATCATGGAGCTTATTTGGACACCGGAAGGCACTCAAAACTAGCTTGAAAAATAGGCTATTTTTCCTGCTTGGAAGCTGCACGTTTGCCATAAAATTGCAAATTTTTACAATCTTCAACAAATCTTCTCCAGTTTGACTTTTCACTTTTGGAAATGTAATTTTACTGATGTAAATGTTCAATATGAATGTAATTATGATGAGGATTAGTTTACTATGGGTAAATTCATTAGCTTGAGTCCTCATAGAGGTCAAATGAATCAGTTTCCTCTCTTTTAGAGGCAAGTTGTTGGGTCTTCCTAGTCTTCAGATTCTTGTTTAGAATTTGGTGGAAACTGATCCTAATCTCATGGATTAGACTCCCTGAGGCTAGGGAGAGTGGTTTTGGGGTCTATATCTTCTTCTTCTTTCTCCTTTGTAAGGGTTGGACTCAATTTGGATGCTTGGCTTTTGAAGAGACACACTTTTGTATCAGTTATGAGTAGGAATATTAAATCAAATTTGCAGCTATTTTTATGGGATACATTTTCTCCTTTTTTGGTCAATTTTTATAATGTTTTGTTTATATCATCCATCATTTCATTTCTATTAAGTGAATGTTTTCAAGTTGATGAACATAATCCATAATTTCCATGCTCTATTTTGGGTAAATATTCATAGTCTGTAATTTATTCAGTTTAGAAAGAAACCATGATTTAACCATGCTCTTTCTAGCTCCTCACCTGTCTTGATCATCCCACCATTGAAATCATAAAGTGATAAACTATTGTACCTACCTTGCCCCATAGAACACCCTGCAAATTTTGACCTAATTTCCCTTGCCCTGATTGTTTTTCTCCTTCTGATCCAACACAACCCTATACAATCAAAATCAAAACCATGAGCTACTATACCTAGCCTAATATCCTCTTTCCTCAGTCATATTTGTTGTGATCTATACGGAGAGAGCCCTCTCCTTGCCTAGTAGGGCTATCTACTTGGATAAGTGTGGTTTGTGGTTACCTCGGAATTGCCTTTTTCAGCTTGAGGTTCAATCCAAGTGATAACATTTTGGTGACTCCAAAAGAGTAAGATCAGATCTACCCCAGTAAGTTTTCATTGAAATTATTAAACTTGTGGATGATAAGTTTAGAGTTTATTCAAAGGCTGCATTGAAAGTTGTAAAGTGAAAGTTGGTTTTCAAAATTGGACATATTGGCTTCCCAAAGATACACTAGATCCAATCCCAATCTGAATCCTCCCACCATTTTTAGTGATCCTCATAACATAGGAAGAAAATCCAAAACTGTTGTGGATACATCTAGTTCAACTGGCAATCAATCAGATAAAAGTTATATTCCTAGAGCTAATTCATTCCCTGGAAAGTTAGAAAACTTACAAGATATTGAATTTGATATACATTTTGAACAAAGCTTATTCTGGAGAAAATCGTTGAGTTGGGTTGATGAAATAGTTGTTTATTCCTCCATTTCCTTTCACAGTCTTTCTGAAGATCTATTTTCACATACACAATTAGGGTCACAACTTTTACACATTCTTGATGATCTGCAAAAATTTTCTTCGCAAGTAAATGCTTGGGTAATAAACAGACCTCAGATCTCAACTTCTTCTACCATCACTTCATCTACTATTCACACTACTGAATTTGTGATCAATCCTCCCTTGATTACATCAAGCATCCAAATCCCTGTTATAAATCCTCCACCTCCAATCATCATGGCTGCAAGATATTCCCCCCTTGTTCTCCCTCAGAACCCAGGTGCTATGCCCCAAGATTACCAAACCAAAATCTCTTTGTTTGATAGTACTTAGCCTACGACAGCCCAAAAGCATGTAGACAAGATGAATGACTTCTTTTATCTTCATGAAATTGATATTGAGGATGTGAAGATGAGGCTGTTTGCATAAAGTCTGGGAGGAGAAGTAAGAAAATGGTTTAGATCTCTACCAACAACCAATATTGACACTTTAGAAGTTTTGCATCAACAGTTTGTAGAGATATGGGAAGAAAATAAAAATCCCCTTCAAATTCTGTTCGAATATGAGAACATCAAAATAAATGTTGGCGAGACTGTGCAATATTATTGTGTGAGATTTAATGTAGTGTACAAGTCTCTTCTGACACATACCAAACCACCGGAAAGTTTGGATTTAGTCAAATTTCCGGATGGATTTGATATTGATATGGCATATCAGCTACGTGAACGTGATCCTACAACTTTAGCAGATATGCAAAAGAATGTTGTAAGTGTGGAAGCGAATTTGCTAGCCAAAAGAGCAAGGATGAGATCTGAAAAGAGAGTGACCATCAAGGAGGAGACATCTACTTCTGATACTAAAATGGATTCATTACTCCGAAATATGGAAATAATGGTTGATCGATTGTCTATCTCAGATAGACCTAAACCACAGATCCTGAACCCAAATTTCAGAGGGCTGCAACAACCTCATTTTAGAATCAAGCAAAGAGAGCAGAAATCACCTGACCAAATAGTAAAACAACGATAGATTCAGACCCCATTGCAGAAGAATTATGTTCAAGGAGTGGAAGAGGAAGAAGATGAAGATCCAGTGGTCGAAAAAAATCATTTCTTTACAGCAGATGGTTTGCCCGTGTTTCTGACTGAAGATGAAGAGTATACTAAAATTTTGGATATTCCAAAAGACGAGGACTATATCTTGGAAAATGATGATGATTTGGAAACTGAATCCGATGATTACCAGTGTGGGTATATGAATGCTTTGAGTGCACATCAGAAACAATATTATTTAAAGGAGCAGAGATGTACCTGTCAATCCTATTCAGAAAAGAAAAGAGGTCCAGTTAAAGAATGATATTCCAAATAATCAGAGAAAGGGTAAAGAGCATGCAGATCAGAATCATAGAAACATCAACCAGCCATCAATAAGCTCAACTACTAAAGAGAAAGACACTCATAAAAGGGAGAATGTAACAAAATATGAAAATGATAGAAGAGATACTATCACCAAAGAGGTAGATAAAGTCACAAATTTTAATTTAGAAAATGAAATAGCTAAATTTAAAGTGTCGATTCCTTTGATAGAATTAGTAAAGAATAGTCACTATAAACATCAGGTGTCTAAAATGTTGCTAGTTGATCCTTTGTCCGATATGGTTAAATTCGAAGATGACCACCCTAAGCTCATTTTCGGTCCAACTATATATGGTCAGTTAGAAGAGAGTGAAGTTCCCCCCTTTTATTTAAGCCTTAGACTACACGATTACATACTTCATAATGCTATGCTTGATTCTGGGGCTTCTCACAATTTAATGCCAAAGGATATTATGGAAAATATGGGCATGGAAATCACTTGACCGTATCATGATTTGTATTCATTTGATTCTGGTAGAGTTCGTTGCATTGGTCTCATTAAATATTTAGTGGTTTCCTTAGATCAAATCCATCCAAGAATGTCTTAATGGATGTAGTGGTGGCTGATATACCGCCTCGATTCGACATGCTGCTGTCTAGATCATGGGGAGCCAAACTCAAAGGTACTTTACAACTTGACTTCTCTTATGCTACTATTCCTTTTTTCGAGCAATTGAGGAAATTGTACCAGGAAAAGAAAATTAAGTACATGATAAATAGTAAGGAAAAGCCCATAAATCATCCAATACATGATGTACATACAAATCTAGAATCTTTTATTTTGTATAATGATGGTAGTTTGAAAGATGTACCAGAAATTTCAGAGTGTTTTATAGCAGGTATTGTTCAAGAAAAAAAAAACGGTGAGTTCTTCTGAACAACCCTTAGAAGAACAAAAACTCAGTGAAAAACATAAAAATGAGATGATTGGCAAAAGCAAATAATAACCAATAGTTAAGTTTAAGCATCTAGAAGACGAAGATGGCCTTTGGAGCATGGATTTCAATGGTGCTTTGGGTAAAGAAGGTGCAGGAATTGGTATTTGGATCTGAAGTCTTGTTTGTAAGTCAGGCGGAATTCCAAGTAATGTTAGAGAATGCTCTTATAAATCGGATTTTGACTGTTCTAACAATGAAGCGGAGTATGAAGCATTGATCACATGCCTCAAAATTTTGAAGAAAATTGGCGCAAAAAGAATTTCTGTTTATGGTGATTCTGAGCTTGTCATAAAGTAGGTGAAAGGAGAATATCAAGCAAATAATCCGCGAATGAGAGCTTATAGGAATGCATTCTTGGATATCTTAAAAATGTTTCCTGAATATACATTAATAACAGTACCAAGAAGTCAAAATATTATTGCATATTCATTTCCTATGGTAGCAAGTAATCCCAAAATTTCGATGAACTCAAGTAATAAATTTGAAATTCATGTCAAACATAGACCTAGTATTCTTGATAGCTTAAGGTACTGGAAAGTTTTTTGGGATGACAAAGAAATTAATAACTTTTTGTAGAATTAAGGAAAGTTCAAAGATGCTTTTATTGATGATGTTTGTGATTCTGATGATCAAAACATAGAGGCCAATCAGATGAATGTTTTGCAGCTGAAAGATAATATTATTCCTAGAGGTTTCATACCTTTAGAAGAACTGTTTGATCAGGATGATGTGACGAGAAAACCAACATTGACTCCTACAGAAAAGGGTGTGGAAGACGTAAACATCAGGACAACAGATAAGCCCAAGATGGTTAATCTGTCTAAGAAATTATATCTCGAGGCAAGAGATAAGTACATCAAATTGTTATCTGAATTTTCTGATATTTTCGCATGGGATTATGCAAATTTGAAGGTCTATGACAAAAATATTATTCAGCACACTATTCCCATCAAGCCAGATAAATTTTTTTTAAGATAGAAGTTGAGAAGGATAAATCCAAGACTATTGCCATCCATCGAGAAAGAGTTAAATCGATTGTATAAATCTGGTATCATTGTTCCAATTATATTTTCTGATTGGATTTCAAATTTGGTTCCGGTAAGGGAAAAAACCGGAGAGATAAGGCTGTGCATTGATTTTCGGAATTTGAATAAAGTGTCTTTAAAGGATAATTACCTCTTCCTAAGATGGACGATGTTCTGCAAAGGGTAGTTGGAGCATCACGAATGTCACTGCTTGATGGTTATTCAGGTTATAATCAGATTTTGGTACATGAAAAAGACCAAGATAAAACTGCTTTCACAACACCATGGGGGACTTTCAGCATGTTAAAATTCCATTTGGACTCAAGAATGTGGGGGATACTTTTCTGCGGACAATGGATATAGCTTTTGCAAATGGGAAGGATGTTTTATTAGTGGTGTATTAAGATGATTTGACAATGTTTTCTGGTTCTGATGATGAGCATTTACACCATTTGAGAATTGCTTTTCAGAATTGCAGGGAGTTCGAAATTTCTCTGAATTTGAAAAAGATTCCTTTTGCCATGGAAGAAGGAAAAATTCTTGGTCACATAATTTCCAAAGATGGCATTCGAATTGATCCTTCTAGAGTGAAAGCAATTCAAAAAATAGATTTTCCTCGCAATAAAAAGGAGATACAAGATTTCAATGGTAAGATGAATTTCTTACACATATTTGTTCCTAATTTGGCTGAGCATTTGTGTGAATTGATTAATATGTTGAAAAAGGAGAGCAGTGTAAAATGGATTAGTGATGCTATGAAGTCTTTCAACTTGGTAACGCTTGCCTTAACTACACCCCTGTTTTGGTTAGTCTAGATTATACTAGAGATTTTATAATATTTTCATTTGCATTTGAGAACACCTTGGCTGCAGTTTTGATGCAAAAGAAGGATCAGGTTGAGAAGCCCATTGATTTCTTCAGTCGAGCCATTAGAGATTCTGCTCTTCACTATAATATTATTGAGAAGCAAGCTTTTGCCTTAATCAAAGCCTTGAAGTATTTTTGGGTCTATATTCTACATTCACACACTATAGCTTATGTTCCAAATGCAGTTGTAAAAGAAATTTCCACGCAGACTGATCCGGAAGGAAGGAGAGGTAAATGGATAGCGGTAATGCTAGAGTATGATATCGAGATCAAGCCCACCAAGTTGATCAAAGGATAGGGGTTAGCCAAACTCGTGGTTGAATCCAACTTACATTCTCTAGACATAAAGCTTATTGCATCAATGTTAGATGATGAAGAAGATGGCGCTCTAATACAGGTATCATCAATGTTTCTCACTTCACCATGGTATTCAGATATAGTGTATGTTCTTCAACACTTATGTCCTCCACCTGGAATGTCAAAAAGTAAGGGTAGGTCTTTGAAATTAAAATCTGCTAAATTCTACATTCTAGGTAGTTCCATTTATTGGAAAGTTCCAGGAGATGTTCTTTTAAATTGTCTGGTTGAAGATGAAGCTAAACAGATAATGGATGAATTCCATAGGGGATATTGTGGAGGCCACTTGTTTTGGAAAACAACAACTACTAAAGTGTTGAGAGTAGGGTATTATTGGCCGACTCTATTTTCAGATTTGTACAAAACAGTCACAAACTATCATGCATGTCAAGTTTTTCAGGGAAAAAGGAAACTCCTTCCTCTTCTGCTGAAACCTATTGTAGTAAATTCTCCTTTTCAATAGTGGGGACTTGATTTTATCGGGAAAATTCATCCCACATCATCAACACAACATATATGTATTCCAACAGCCACAAAATACTTCACCAAGTGGATCGAGGCTATTCCTACAAGGCAAGCTACGGACACGGTAATTATTTAGTTTTTAGAATCCAATATTTTGTCTCGTTTTGGTTGTCCTCACAAGACTATTACAGATAATGCGGCGGCATTCAGGTCAAAGAAGATGATTGAGTTTTGTCACAAGTATAACATCAGGTTGGGCCATTCAACTGCATATTATCTGTAGGGCAATGGATTAACTGAGTCCTCTAATAAATCCTTGGTTAATATCATTAAGAAAATGTTGGAGGAGAACAATAAAAATTGGCATAGGAAGCTTACCAATTCTTTGTGGGTAGACCAAGTGAGCACCAAGAAGTATATAGGTATGTCACCCTTTGAATTGGTTTATGGTATAGATACAATGTTCTCTACATCACTTGCAGACCTAGCTATGAGATTATTGCAGGAAGTAGATAGTGAGGAAGATGATATTCAACGTCGAATCAATCAAATGATTCACCTTCAACAAACAAGGGAGGAAGTTTCTCAGACTACTTCTAAACTTCAGGAGAAAATCAAAAATATTTATGATCGCAAAACCAAGGCAAATAAGTTTCAACTGAAAAGATGTAGTGCTGCAATGGGATGCAAGAAATGAAGAGAAAGGAAAGCACGAGAAGTTTGAAAATATATGGAAAGGACCCTACAAGATCTTAGCTTATCGAGGAAAAAATGCCTATTTGCTGAAAGAGATGAATGTAAAAGAATGTTCAGGAGGACTAGTCAATGGTAGGCTCTTGAAACATTACTATTTTTTATGCAACTTCTGAAAGAATGTTCCACTTTCATCGTAAATACCAATTTGTATTTTTTGCAAGGTTTGGAGCGGAAAATCATTTAGGCTTTGGGCCCGAAGTGAAGGCTATAAAGCTTGTTGATTTTTTTTTTATTTTTTTTTTTCAGAGTTTTTGAGTCAGTTTTTAGTTAGTTTCAAAGTCAATTCTTAGTCACTTTGATTGGTTTTTGAGTTAGTTTTATAGTCTGCGGTCTTTTAAAATGTTTGACCGTATTGGCCCAAAGGTTAGGCACTTGGTCTACGATGTTCTTGACACCTACTAGGAAGCTGCCATCCCTAATAAGGCCAATGTTAGTGTTATTATTTGCATACTTCCACCAGGGATCAAAACACATTTTGCATGTGCGTCTTACGTGTCCCACTCGAAAGAAATTTTCAATCATTCCATTAGGTCATGATATAAAATTGTTTCACTGGTGGTTGTCCTTGTCAATAAAACTTCACTCTCCCTCAGAAGATCATATTGGATAACTCATTATCATGTCTCCATGAGCATAAAAACACCTATGAAAATGCTCTTTTCACCAGGAAGTCTTTTAAATAAAATCTCATTCATGAAAATCAGGTCTAAAGAAGTCCAATTAGGTCATTAGGTTTTTTATTTTTCAAGGTCACTCCTCCATTTTAGATGAAGTCAAAAAATATATGAGAGGGACTAAATAAGAAATTTTGTTTTCCTATATAGAAGATCATCATGATGTAATTATTATATTTTCAAAGTTGTAATTTTTGAGTTTAATGACTTTTATATCAAAATGTCATTTTGATATAAAATTCAATATGTAATTTATTTATATTTTTCGAAATGTAATTTTATGATTCTCATATGTAATAAATTCATCCCAAGCTGTCAATGCAATCATTTTCCGGCCTAAATGGAGCAAAGAAAGCCAAACTCCATGACTTGATCAAACTACAAAATGCCATAAAGTCAGAAAGTTAAAGGGTACCAGTGCTAAAGTCCAAAAGGAAAAGTGAACATAGTGAAAGTGGGTTATTCAAACTAAAAATTAAAATCCCTAAAGATATAAAGCTATTCAAAATATTCAAACAAATCATTTGCCTCCATTCATCCATCAGGAGTTTCCAGTAGAGGAGAAAATTTCAGAGTTTCTCAGCATTTTGAGAAAATTTCACTGGTCGTTGCATGTTTTCCCTAGGCGCTGTGCGTTTTCCTGGACGTTGCATGTTTAGCCCAGGTGCTGGATGTTTGATCGATCATCTGCAGATCAAAAAACAACGGACGCTACGCGTTTACCTCTGGACGTTGCACATTTTCCTGGACACTGTGAATTTGAATGAATAGGGTTTCTCAGGGTTCTATCACTCCCAACAAGCTCAGTTTTTTGTATAGGCTTCTTCATAGCTCCTTCAAATGGTAATTTAACCCTATCAAGCCTTCTCACTGAAATATCTCATGATTTAACACAAATTTGAAGTGTTTATTGCTATGAAACCCTAGTTTTCATTTCCTTTCGCCATTTTTCATTCATATTTCCCATACTTATGTCCCTAAACACATATCAGTCATAAAAGCTATAAGATCCTAGGATTTTCGTAGACCTAGGTTATCATTTACATTATCATTTCCTCCATTTGTCACAGCTTCTCCTTTCAAATCCACATTACCTTCATCTCATTCCATTTACCCTAGGGTTTCTAGAGCCTTCAAGTCCACAATGTATGAAGAAGAAAACAAAAATTTCAGCAAGGAGAAAACACCAAAGAAGAAGACATATAAGAAGGGAGGGAAAATCATTAGATAGGAACCAGCAAACACAGAAGAACTCATGGCTTCTCCACTTATTGTGTCATGTTTTAAACATGTTGGTTGCTTTGAATTTTGTGAGAAGGTGCAAAAGCTCAAATATCACCCTATGTTAACAAGGTTATTCATCTCAGATCTTCATGATAGGTAGGTCACTCTTGCTGGGGTTACTTTTACTATGTCTACTAATTCCATTGCAGCTGCTATAGGGATTCCTAATGTGGGAGATAAATGGTTTAAACAAGGAGACCTTGATCATAGCTACTATTAACCATATCTTAAACCTAGATATAAGGATGACAAATATACCATTTTCCCTTTCTCTCATAGTCTTGACCGATATGTCCCTATGATGAAAATCATCATGAAATACTTCACCTGTGAGGGGAGGTTTTCTTGACTCTATTCATATCATATCCGGCTTCTTATGCATTTCACTAGAGTCAGAATGCTTCACATACCTTATTTCCTCTCCCACAACATTGACAAGATGGCATACATTGCACAAAAGAGAGATTATAACCATCAAATGTAGAGTATCTTTCACCAGTCCCTTATCAAAATGATAGTCATGCGTCAACTTGAGCAAAAGAAAATTCCATGGGACACATTCATAGAAAATGAAATTTTCACTACCCCACCTATTCAACATGATCAAAATATCCCCTCATCATCTCATCCTCCCATAGCCGCTCCTCCATATCAGCCTGCTACTCATACATCATCACCAAATCAGTTTCATTCACCTCATGTTGATCCTTATTTTTCACCTTTCTATAACCCTTCATCATCATCACATCATGATTCCGAGTCATCAAGTAGTGAGGATGATATTGAGGCAACTTGGGCTAATTTGGCTGATGTTGAGTCATTTCCCAAGACTTATACAGGAATGTGTTTGCTTCACTTGGAGTGAAAGGGGCCATGCCTTCTTGATCAACAAAATAGGTGGACAAAGTCAAGGAAAAGGCTAAAGAGCCAATCATTGATGATGAGGAGGAAAAACATGAAACATAGCATGAATTTCAGCGGATTGACCTAGGTGAGGAAGATGAGAAAAAAATCACCAGTGCAAAAATCAAAGGAAAATTAGCAAAGATTAGTGAAATTCAAGCTAATATTGAGAGAGAAAAATATGTGATTAACTTTCTTGAGCAAGAAAATCAACAGATGAAAAATAAGCAAATCATCAATGAGGTAAAGAACATAAAAGAACAAAGAGAGGTAGAAAAGGCTAAGGCATTTCTTGAGGAGACTTTGGAAATATTTGGTGAAATTGATGATGAGGAGGATCAACCTCTAAGACAAAAATCAAAGACTATAGGGCTGAAGAGAGCTTTAGCTCGGGAAAGACAAAGAGAAGCTGAGTTGGCAGAGCAACTCACACCAAGTGAGATGCTTGCCCTAGAGATTAGCAAAGACAGGGAACCATGGCTTGATAGAGCCAATCTACATTTTTAGAGTTTACTTAAGAAGGTCAACAAGGACAATGACTTTTTGAGGGCAAGAGTCAAACTTCATGCACGGAAAGAGAGAATTTCATTAGCCAAGCTCAAAAGAGCTAAAGAAAAAATTGAAAGTTTGACCAAGAAAGGGGAGAAAGAAAAGTTGGAAATAATTGCTGAGGTGTCACTTCATGCCTCAGTCACTCATTGAGAAATTACTTCAACAATTTTGGCACATTTTTTCACTCATGTTAATTTCTGCAATTTTTGATAATTTTCAAATGAGAAATTTTGCTAAAGGTGCAACGACCTAGACGTTGCGCTCTTTTTTGGGGCCTCCAAATGCAAAATGGACACCACCAGCAGGTTTATAATGATGAGGACATAAACCCTACGAAGTTTCAGAAGATTTGGAGCAGAACTAGTCCCTCAAACATGCAAAAAACCACATAAAAATCATGTTTCTTCCTCCTTTTTGACTTGGTCGTTGCACGTTTACCAGTCCTGGGAGATTGGATTTTTGACAAGGAAACTAAAAACCATTTTGACAAATGAATATATACCTAGAAACTAGACTCAGAGATCTTTCCAATGAGCTATCATGGAGTTGATTTGGACACCAGGAAGGTACTCAAAACCAACTTGCAAAATAGGCTATTTTTCTTGCTTGGACGCTGCACGTTTGCCAAAAAATTGCAAATTTTTACAATCTTTAACAAATATTCTCCAGTTTGACTTTCACTTTGGGAAATGTAATTTTACTGATGTAAATGTTCAAGATGAATTTAATTATAAGCAGGATTATTTTACTATGGGTAAATTCATTAGCTTGAGTCTTCTAGAGGTCAAATGAATCAGTTTCCTCTCTTTTATAGGCAAGTTGTTGGGTCTTCCTAGTCTTCAGATGCTTGTTTAGAATTTGGTGGAAATTGGTCGTCACCTCTTGGATTCGACTCCCTAAGGATAGGGAGAGTGGTTTTGGGGTCTATATATTCTTCTTCTTTCTCATTTGTAAGGGTTGGACTCAGTTTGGATGCTTGGCTTTTGAAGAGACACACTTTTGTATCAGTTCCGAGCAAGAATATTAAATCAAATTTGCAACTATTTTTATGGGATCCATGTGGTATGGTGTTTGGTTTCAGTTTCTCCTTTTGTGGTCAGTTGTTAGAACGTTTTTTATATTTCATCCATCATTTTATTTCTATTAAGTGAATGTTTTCAAGTTTGATGAACATAATCCATAATTTCTATGCTCTGTTTTGGGTAAATATTCACAGTCTATAATTTCTTCAGTTTAGAAAGAAACCATGATTTCACCATGCTCTTTCTAGCTCCTCACATGTCTTGATCATCCCACCATAGAAATCCTAAAGTGCTAAACCACTGTACCTACCTTACCCCATAGAACACCCTGCAAATTTTGACCCAATTTCCCTTTCCCTGATTTTTTTGCTCCTTCTGATCCAATACAACCCTATACAATCAAAATAAAAACCCTGAGCTACTATACATAGCCTAATATCCTCTTTCCTCAGTCATATTGGCTGTGATCTATATGGAGAGAGCCCTCTCCTTGCCTAGTAGGGCTAACTACTTGGCTAAGCGTGGTTTGTTGTTACCTCAGAATTTCCTTTTTCAGCATGAGGTTCAATTTGAGTGATAACAACACTCACAGATAGTGAAGTGTTAAGGAAAACACTTATTTGAATGGGAGGGGCATGTTAAGCCCCATGTTAACAAAAAACCCCTTATTAATCCCTAGATATTGATTTATTACAATTCTATTGTTTTATTTTTATGTAGGTTGGGACCCCTCATGGTTTATTATAATTGTACCCTTTGTATCCTATCTATATATATATTAAGGAGAATAAGTCTTAGTATCATTAAATATTTTCTTATTCATTTTATTTATTGAAAATGAAGGTTTCCTCCTCGAACTAGACTGCAATTATTGTTTTCTCATCATTTTAAGGTGCAAGGATCATAACACAATATCTATGAAAATAGTTTAATAAGTGGTTAGACAAGGGTCCAAAGGCTAGGGCACTCCTACAAAAAAGTCCCGAGAGTGAGGAAAGGTGTTATCTCACTATAACAACCTTTCAATGAACATGATACCATACCACATGTGTGGGATGTCCAGGGTGAGAATCCAATGAAGTGTGGCACATGTGGCTCCTTAACTAGGGTGCTCATAAAAAAAAAATATTATGACAAATGCCACATCAACATATTATGAGAAATTGTCATCAAACAAAATATGATGAAAAATTCCACATCAACGTGTAACCACCATAAAACCATATGGCCTTGTGTAAGAAGCTCCTAAGAGTCCTCAAATGTCTCAAAAAACTATGACGTATGGCCCAAAGGGGGAATAATGATGCATGTACAAGAGTAAGGCATCCAACTATGTAAGGATGCCATCTCTGAGTGGTCTATGTGGAAATTGTGATTATTTGGCATCCTCATCATCTCCTAATACACTATTGTGGATCCTAATATGGTGACACATATCCTAATGAAGTACAAAAATACCAAGAAAGTGGCACAAATACCAATGTCAATAGATATGCCAAAAATATAAGTACACAAATCCCAATGTAGTGTAATAAATCCCAAGGCATGGTACATGGATCAAAATGCAAGGCACATACTTATGGTTGTGGGTATAACTTCTTAATGTGACATTAAGGGGTATACTCTTAGTGATTTCTTCCAACACAACGTAAAAAAGGTTAATTTTAATATTTTCCTAAGTTTTACCCTTTTACATGTGTCAAGTCCTCGGACAATGTGTATTTCCAAGGTATCTAACTAAAATATATCGATGTGATGGAAATTTATGAAAGGGAAAAGGGAAAAATTCATGTGATGACCCTCAAAGTCAAGTAATGATGCAAAGGTCTTAAATATTTTGATCAGCTAGATTTCATGAGCTAGGAATTTTATGTATAGAATCCTTAAAGTGAGGAGCTTAGCAGTGAGCTCCCTTTCATTGGAATTACTTCTTATTAACCCTTTTTACTTTTTTCTTTAAGTTCTAATTTCATTGGAAAAGTCATATGTTCTTTAGATATTCATAGAAAAGCATGAGACTAGGGGAAATGGCCTCATGAAAAGGTGGCACTCACTCTAGCTTTACATTTTCTTGGCTTTTAACTTTATTAGATTTTCAACTCCTAGAATTTTTTGGCTTGGATGAATTAATATTTTTTTCATTTATACCTTTTTGGTGATCTTTGACAAGTCAAACATGAAAGGGGATATATTAATTATGGATGGGATGAAGTGAAGGGGGAAAGTGGAAAGTGTTAAGTATAGTTGGGATGTGGAAGATGCTACCTTAACCAATTCCCTAATAGTACAAACTCGCCTAAGAAGTGATGACACTTCTATAAGAAAACCATGTCCCCCATGGTATGATGAGGAAAAATTATAAAAATATAATGTTATGCAGTATCACTAGATTTCATTTAAATTTTACCACTTTCAGAGAAAAATCTGGAAGTTGTATCGCCAAATCCAAGTAAGAACAACAATCCATGGAATATCAAAATAGAACATGTCAAAACCAAATTGTACCATCCGTGAGAGAATTGTTTGTCAATTTGAGAGGTGAGGGTGAACTACTTGATATACCATAATTGAGTTACGATAATGAAATGTCTAAAGGAAAAAGTTGAGAGAACTACATGTCTTGGAGAGTATGAGTAAGAAGCTCATGAATTCAATAACAATAAATTTTTGTGAGGGTGCCTCTAAAGTATGTACCCATTGGGGGATAACACGTAACATCCAACTACTTTTAAAGGGTAGGAGGGAATGATGACATATTCCCTTTAAGGATATCATTGTATGGATAAAATAGGGAACAAAATAATGTACGCCAAATGAAAAAATCCCAGTGTAACATTTCAATAACATTCACTATTAACATCAAATCCGTCCATGCACAAAAAATATACTCTAGTAAGTTTATGATGGACTAGAGTAGAGCCTTCTTCGAGAAGGCTGACATAAGTAACAAAAAGAGGGTTTGATCTTATTCAAGTTCATTATTAGGCCTCACAAAATCACTCATTAGGTGTCTTACATCCTTCATTGTGATAAAATTGTATTCACCATTCATCGCACCTTGAGAAAAAAAAATCATCAAACGAGGCTCAATAAGGGACTACAGGACTTTTTCACTTCCATTCTAAAGGAAAATAGTGACCCAAGGGCAGGAGCATGGGTCTTCTTACAAAAATTAGTGAGCAATTCATTACTATTCTTTAGAAACGTAGTGACCATGCCATAAAATTCCATAAATATGAATAATTTTTCCTTTTGTAGGCTACATGAATTCATCCAAATTAAACCATTATTTGGAGGAGGCTACATCACACCCTGAGAAAAAAAAAAAATCATCAAATGAGGCTCAATAAGGGACTACAAGACTTTCTCACTACCATTCTAAAGGAAACTAGTGACCCAAGGGAAGGAGCATGGGTATTCTTACAAAAAGTAGTGAGACGTAGTGACCATGCCATAAAATTCCATAATTATGAATAATTTTTCCTTTTGTAGGCTACATGAATTCATCCAAATTAAACCATTATTTGGAGGTTGAATGCAGTTAGATTTATTCAACTAGACATCCATTCCCAAAACGAAATACAAAAAAATATTAAAAAAACTAGATGGAATGGATGCATCTGTAAGAATTCACTTCCAAATTTTCAATATTTTTTAAAAGGGACACCTTATCAAATAATTATAGAGCTTCATGAAAACCATAATATTCACATATCAATCATAATTAGATATTGCAACCATTATTTTACACAATGATGTTTTTCAAATGGTTAACATGTAGGAACTTCCAAAGCATTTACATACATATTTTGCAAATAAATTCATGACACAACAATCATAATCTATTGAATTTCTCATACATATTCACATAATAAATAATTCAATCACATTCATCATTATACATTATTGAAATCATAATAAAAGAGGAGGAGAAATGCACTTATATTTCACAAATATATCTCTAAAGTAATTGACTATGAGAGGAATTTTCCTCCCAACCATAGGCCAAGCCTCTGTGGATGTCACCCCGGTGTTCGGTTGTGAGACCACCAAGGCAAAAATATAATTTTTAAGACTTCTAGATCACTCTTTATTTCATCATAATTCTTCAAGACAAATCAATAAAGAAAATAATAAGTTGTTTAATCAATTTACATAAAAACTAACCAAGACACCCACAAAGGAAAACAAAATAATTTTTGAGGCTTTTAGAGAACTCTCTCTAAGACAAATCAATAAAGTCACCGCTAAGAACTACAATCAATCTATATAAAAACTATCTAATACACCCACTCATTTTTGTTGGGTATATGTTATATTCTTTGTATGACTATGCCCACACATTGTAAAAATGTGTGATGCACAACAGAGGGTGGAAGCCACATTGTGTGATGCTTTGGGGATTACCCCCCACCCCCCCTTTCAAAAACAAGTTAGGAATATTTTTACATTATTTTTTAATGGTTTTTGGCACATAGTTTTTGCTAAAAGTGGTTTTGCCCATGTTTTTGTTGTTTGTATTAAGGAACTATATTTTTATTCTAATCCAAGGTAAATGGATTGGCAATACATGATTTCCATAGGCATATATGGTATTCTAATACTGTATAGAAGAATATTTATTGAAAAATATCTTGCTGGTTTTCCTAGTTTTGGGTTTCCAAGATAAAATCTATGTGTTAATGTGTGTGTTTTCCATTGCATATTTTCTGGTTTAATTAAGAATATTTTTGCAACAATTAATTGTATAGGTTTATAGCCTACATTTCGTATTAGAGCATTTTTGGCTTCAAGGGGACACCTTTGTGGATAAGGGTTTGGCTTAGACCTGCGCTAGACCCTGCTACAGGGAGAGATCTCTGGAAGCGATTCTTGTGGTGAGAAGGAAATGATGAGCATTTCAAATATAGAGATCAAGAAGTTCAATGGGTAGAGTTTTTAGTTGTAAAAGCTCAAAATGCAAGATTTGTTGGTAGACAAAAATCAATGGATCATTGTGGATCTACGTATTGCACCAACATAAATGTCAACAGAAGACTGGACCAAGTTGGATCGAAAGGCAAAGAGAAAAATATAATTGTGTCTCTCATAATTATTGAATGTTTTAGGTGAAGCTACAACAAAGGATTTTTGGGATAATTTAGGGGATTTGTACCAGTCTAAGCCCTTGGTGAAAAAATTATTCCTGTGGAAAAATTTGTATAACTTGAGGATGAAGGATGGAGACTAATTAATAGAGCATATTAATGCCTTCATATTATGTCAAGTTAACTATCATTTATTGATATTTAGATTTAATATGAAGATAAGTGCATCGAATTGTTATGTTCTCTACCAGAATCATGGGATAGTATGGTTGTTTCCATTGGTAGTAGTGTAACTACTTTAAAGGTAAATGAAATAGCCTCATCCTCGTTATCGAAGGCAATGAGATGAAAAACATGGAAATAAAGAAAGGAGATCCCTTGTTAGTAGGAGGATGCTCCCATAATAGAAATAAAAATAAGTCCTTGAGTTGGAGATCTAAATCTAGAGGAATTTCTAAATCTCTAGGAGTTGGAGATCTAAATCTAGAGGAATTTCTAAATCTCTAGGAAAGTTTGTAAAGGTATGTTGGAGATGCACAAAAAAAGGGTATTACAAGAAATATTGTAGATCTAAAATTCTTGAGAAAGGGAAAGGATATAAATATTTTGCTTCTGCAAAAGCAAAAAATTTCTCAAATGAAAGAGGGGATGTGAACATGGCTTCTTCAAGTACACATGTAGCTTATGAGGCATGGTTAGTCAACTTTTGCACGTCCTTTCATATGTCTCCTCACAGGGAGTGGTTTTGCAAGTTTTAAATATTTGATGGTGGTGATGTTTTCTTAGGATATGAATCATAGCTAGAATCATAGGATGAGGAAAATTCAAGTGGAAGCTCATGGGTGGAAGGATTATAACACTACATGGCGTAATGCACATCCCAGTGATTGTTGTAAGTACGATGAGAAATGTAGGTGTAAAAAACATGTTTGGAAAGGATAATTGTAGGTTGGTTCAAGGAGAAATGGCATTACGGATGGGAGTTCTTATTGGAACACTATGCAAGTTTTTGGGAAACACTAATAGTGATGGGTGCAATAGTTTTGTTGTTCTTAATGTTGAATTTTGTAGCTATTGTCGGTCTTCATAATTAATATTTTTGTCATTGATTTATATGCAATAATAAATATAATACGTGTTACTCATGTCCTTGTCAAAAGAAAAAATTCAAGGCATGTTCTTCATGTCCTTTTCAAAAGAGAAATGTTGAATTTGAAATTTGAGTTTTTGGCTCCTATAAGGTCAAGTCGGCTAGTCAAAGAGGCACACATTCAACCAACCAGTGTTCTATATATGTGGCACTCGACCTCCTCTCCTAGAAACAATTCATAACACAAAACAAAAGGACATATTATGGGAATCCAACAAAGAAGATATGGAGACAAGAAGAAGGATGAAGAAGGCCGAAGTTCTCTAACTGATAATCAAGATATTTATCTCTCTCTGTTGACTTCGCACATGTGGCATTCTTCTCTGCTACTAACTTTTCACATGTGGAATACTTTATTGGTATCTTTGGGCACCAGGTCCAAGATTGTTCTAGTGTAGGAGCAATTTGAAATTTGGTCGTAGCATGTCAAACCAAACCAAGTTTAATGAGCAGTTGTTTTACTTGGCTAGGAGGGAGTTTGAACAGGTTTAACCACAGTGATTTTGTTGGTCAATTTGACCTTGTACTTGGATAGAAGAATTATATTTATCTCTATTGAAATGAATAATTTCTCTAAGTAAAAGGTTGTTGTGGTTTCCCCCCCATGTGGATTTTCCCAAAGTAAATTCTTGTATCTCTTATTTCATTGTATTTTTATGATTCTACTATTCTATTGTTGAATATATTCTATGCAACTACTTAATGATAAATGAAAATACAAGATAATTTAAATAAATATCATTAGAAGTGATTATTACATAAGAAGTCTATGAAAACACAACATGGCTTTAGAGAAAAGTTTAAGAGAAGTTTTGAAAAGATAAGAGCAACCACTTAGCCCTAGTTCTCTTGCCAGACAAGAAACCTAGTTCATGAAAAAATTACAAATATTTGACATACGGGTTGAAGAAGTTTGGAAAATTAGATAGGTTGGGAGAGTTGGTTATAGGGAGGTCGATATTATCTGATGATAGGTCGCAGTCCAAAGTGCATCATAATTATGAAATACCTCATAGGTTGAACATGGTCGCAGGAGGCTGAATATGACCACAGGTGGCTAAAGAAAATTTGGTAAGGAAGGTATCAAAATCTGTCTCAATGACCGAGAAAACCTCATATGTGAAAGCCAAAAGGTTATATAGCTAAAGAAAAAAGATTTCACTTATGTATTAAATCCTTTGAATCATACTACATTGAAATGTATGTGCGAGCTTTTGAAGTAGAACATATTGTTACAATAATATTTTTAAGGCTGAGTCATTTCTAGAATTGAAGAGGCCAAGTCCCTCAATTTCTTAAGGAACCGAGCCAGCATCACTCTGGAGGAAGCACCCAAAATAATTTTGAAAATAACTTTGTCTGAAGGTAAGCCAAAAAAGTCATATTTTGTGAATAAGGTATACTTTTAGTCCTTGCATAATGGAAGGCACTGTACATAAGGGATTTGAATGATGCCTGAGTTTGAAGTGCTTCATGGACCTCATGCCCAGTTCTCCTTGAAAACTGTTATGGCTACTAGGACTGATATAAAATACAATACATATCATCTGATTTGAAGGAATTTGGTTCCATGCATTTTTTCCATACAAAGCACATTGGTTCCATGGACAACACCTTAAAGTGATGAGTTGTTTAAATATGAGTACGAGGCCTCAAAATACAACCCCATAAAGAGACCAACATAAGTTTTCCAAAGTTTCAAGTTTGACACTTAGAATGTAAGTCTTGTATCAGAGTTGTGATCCACTCCTTAGTCAGATCATAGGAATGTATCAAAGGTTTGACTTGTTTGGAATCCTTGAAGAAACCATCAAGGGCAGTTATGATGACTATTTAAGGAGTCGCGCGACCTACAATTTAAATGATGAAAATCACATATGATCTTCAATCATACAAAAATATTATTAGATACAACTATTGATCTGTGGAAGGAATGTCATCATGATACTTCAAATGATAACATCATAATTTGTGTTAAGGATCGAAGCAAGACAAGGCCAATACCGAAATTTGAAGTGTGAGATAACAAACCTATGTTTTTCCTTGAAGATATTGCATCATTTTTAGAAGCAGGATGTTGAAGCTACAAGCTCTTAAAGTATCAATGACATTTGTTGTCATGAACCTTGCACTGTTAAGGACCTAGAAGATGTATTGCATTTGCTAATTGTCGATGCCAATAGTATTTGGAGTATGGAACCTATTTCTTTTCAATCCTGAAAGCCCATAATTTGAAATAAGGAAAAAGGATCACTGTCAAAGCACATCGTGTTGGGGAAAATTCACTTTTTGGCATAAAAATATTATAATTAAGAAAAGGTTGAGTTCTCTTTCAAGTTTGGAGACAAATTACTCTCAAGAAAGATGAGTGATATGTAGAACTTGACTTGTCCTTGCTATGATGAAGTATAGGCTACCTGGGTTGAAAAGGTATAGAATTAATTTTGAAAAAATAGGGTTTGTAAAGACTAGAAGACCTGGATGTGAAGAACCCTAGGGTTTGTGGATAAAACCCTAGAGTTGGACCTATATTAATGTTTCTGCTAAAATATGAAACCCTAACTCATGCAAGGAAGTAATGAAATCATGCTTATGATGAGGATGAAGTTAATAAATTTGCAAGAAGTATAAGATCAAGAGGTAGCTAACATTTCCCAATAACACTCAAAATATAAGTAACTTATATCTCTCTTCCTTGATTATTGCTTTTTTTTAATATTAGCTAGCCTATTGTCTTTGTTTCTATTTTTTGGTTTATAATTATTCTTCCATGGATTTCTAGTGAGGATTGTAGGTGCATACTGAAGGTTTCCAGGGCTTTGACAGTAGATGGAAGTAGTGGAAGAAAAAATCAAAGCTTGTGACAAGAGGAATTTCCCAGAATTAGTGATTTGTGTTGAGAGATATTGTACTAGATGAGATCTGAGCTCAAAGGGAGCATGCATATCAACAAGTTTGAAGTATACCTTGATTGTGCAGAGGGGAAGTTAGTGGTGACTTCCAAATGGATCTAAAAAATTGAGAATGCATCAGATGGAACATATAGAGACAAGAGGGTTATCCCAGAAAGAGGGAGAGGATCATGAAAATACATTTTCTTCAGTTTCCAGGTACATTTATATTAGAATTATTGCTTATGTTATGGAATTACAACAAATTTATGTCGAGAGTGTTTTTGTCCATAAATAATTTGAGAAATAAGTGTATTGGAACCACCTCAAGGCTTTGAGGGCCATGAAGAAGTATCTCACTTGCAAATAGAAGATTGTACCTAAAATTTTGATTGATGGATCAAGGTTGATCCTATGTGATTTGTTTTTGAAGGATTTCGAAGGAATCATGATCCTGGTGGCTCCAAACACCCTCAGAAGACCAAGAGGGCTAATGATAGGTCAAAATTCAAAGTGGTCGGATGACTCTCAAACCAGGTTCAGGTTGAAGTACTTGTCGCCCTAATTCCAATGGTGCAAATGGATCTATAATCTCAGCCCGTATGGAGAAGTTAGAGAAATTCAAAATTTTGGTCAACATTGGGTAGTGGGCCAGGTTTAACTGTCCCACAAATTCACTGTTAACTGGCAGGAAACCCAGCTCCCGAAAATGGGCGAAATTATGGCCTCGTTAATTTGCCTAATGACTCTTATTTTCGTTAAATTTAAAAATGGAAAATAAACATTATAAAAACAAAAAATATATATAAACGGGGGGTGGCTGGCCACCACCCCCGCCACCCCACCGCATGGATTATATTATAAACATTTTTTTTTTTTTTTGGGTCGGCGGGCCATGACCCTCGCTGAACCCCACAACATTGTGACCATATATAATATATAACAACATATATATATCAACATGGGTGGGCGGGCCACATTTGGTGGACCCGACCCAACCTGGTGGAACCCGTAACCGAAGCCCTCATATATATCAATTGGAACCATTTAAATGAGTCTGCGAGATTTGAACCCACGCCAGCCGGGAGGGTCGGCCCGCCCAATGCGGTGGCCCAACAACCAAAAAAAAATAATAATCAAATTAAAAAAAATATCAAACATATGTGCACCAAATTTTTGGGAGGCGAGATTTGATCCCCCAACCTCTCCGCCTTAACCACTAGGCCATGGGTGGCGGCTTTGTAAAGTCCGCCACCCCTCCACCATATAAATGCATTCATATGCACAATGCGGAGGGGGCAGAATGGAGACAAAAGGAAGGAGCTTGAGAACGAGGTTCTGTACAGTGGAACCATGACACAATTCCAAGATGCAAAATGATGGCACGAATTTCGAGACAAAGAATATTACTTTGATGCCCAAAGATTCTTTGAGACGTAAAATTTCTCTTTGTCAAAATGCATTCAAGTTTACAGTCATTTTTATCAGATTTTCAAAGGGAACGTAATGGCGAGGTCAGATTCACCTTTTGAGCAACATATTTTCAGACTCCCAGCGGAAGAGAATCTTCGAGAACCTTGAGGGAATCTCCCTGATCCCTTAGAGGCCTAAATTCGTCGGAGTTGGAATGAGGTCAACTTTATACTCATTCTTCTCAGAATTTCACAAGGATCTCAATGGTGAGGTCAGATTCTTGTTTTGAGTTGCATATTTCTATTCAACCTTGGAGAAGCATATTTGAGGAATCTAAGGGGAATCTAAAAGATTCCCTACGACCCAGATTTTGACAGTGTCAGAATTCAGAAAATTGATAGTCAATCCTACACCTCTCGGCAACATAAATCCAGTGGTGCAATCAAAATTTCCATATAAGCCATATATTTTTCGGCCATTTTCCAGATTGGAGTAGCACTGTGTTGAAGCCTAGAAAATCTCTGCTTCAAACATCAGGGAAAACCACCTGGTCGGGACCTTAAGGCAGCTCCTTTTCCGTTTGGTATGGTGGCTCCGACTGGATTTAAGGACCAGTTTCCTTGTAACTAAATAGATTGGATTGGATGGGTGGAAATGAGACTAAACTAACTGAAATAAAACTATCTAATCTAAGCTAAATACTAATAAAGAAATTCTAATACTAACCCGGGTGGCTATATGTGAATACAACTTAAGATTGTTCCAATTCAACAATAACCATGAAAATGTATTATTAATTAAATTGAAATGTGCAGAAACAAATAAAGATAACTCTGTTTAAGAAATTAAACAGAGTTATATAAACATATTGCATTCATCATTGTATACCATTTATATGTAACTATGAAAAATAACGTTTCAATTATACTCAGAAATGATATATAAAAGGAAGTGTTGTTAAAGCAAATATACATATAAATGATAGCAATTTTAAAACGAATATCATAAAACAAAAGAGATCAACAGTGAACAGATAGAAATACCTTGTTCATCTTGAAGAATTTCAAATGCATTCTGATACTCTATCCAGTAATTATAATGCAAAACCAAATTCCAAGGTACAGAAATGCAACACTACAAAGATAATTCCGCATGAAAATCACCAGATGTGATCCTTTTCAAAAAATATATAAGACAATGGAGTACAGAAATGCAATCTCCAAGTCCAAAAATATTAAGATCCAGGACCCCTCTCTGAATGCATGAGAGGGGTTTAAATACTACTTAACTAACTCTAAAAATAGTTTATTACAAAAAATAAGGATTCGGTTCAATGACCATCCTTTTCCTAGGCTAAAATAAAGTGAAATTAAAACTAAATCTATCTAACTATGAACTTGATCTTTGATCTTGCAGGCATCTAACATACTTTTGAGAAGATGCGGTTGACCGACTTCAGAATTCAACTGTCCTGAAAAGACAGAGTCGACAAGCGTAGGAGCAATCTTCTCTGTAGTATTGATGATACAATTGAGCGCACTGTGCTGACTGTGTGGCTTTACCAAATACATCCAGTATGAGTCCCAATTTAATCTTGTCAGCCCTTGGATAGATTTTGCTCTTTCTTCTGCCTTTTGCCTCCATTCTGCTTGCAATTGATTTGCCTGTGGGAGATAACCTGGAACAGTTTCAGAAATCAAGTTAGCTTTGTGTAAATTGTCATTTACACAATCAGTGAGAGTGTTTGCTGCTGTAGATGCCTCCTCTGCTGCCCTTTCTGCACTTTTGATTTGTGCATCCCAATTACTGAACAATATTTCTTTGTGGTTTTCATTAATGATGGGTGCACCAGCTTTTCTGCCTTCTTCTGTCTTTTGCCATGCTAAATAATCATTGATCTTTTCATTAATCAAATCATAATCATTTTGTAGATCTACGACATGACTTGTGATTTTATCGCTTTCTTGGCACAAAGAATTCCATTGCAATATTTTTTGGCAGAAAACTTCCTCTTGTTGCAGTAGTTGATTGTTTAAAGAGATGGTTTCTGAAATGAATTCTGGAAGCTTAGGATCATCCTTATGCTGTTCTTGGATTTCTTGAAGTTGTTGTTGTAACTCTTCAAGTTTTAATTGTGCTTCCTTATTGGCCTGTACCTGTTGCAATTGCTGTTGCAGAGCCTTTATCTGTTCTTCTTTTTCATCAAACAAAAGTTGTATCTCAACTGCTTTATCAATTGTTGTAGAAGCATAAGCTCCTGTTATTTGATATAATTTAGTGAGATTATGAGTAGGCTCTGTAGCAGGATCTTTCCACAAAACATCTACTTGTTCTGGTTCAGTAGCAATTGTACTTTCTATTTTTCTCTTTTTCCTTTGTCTCTTTACTAATGTTTTGTATTTTGGGCTGTAAAATACATCTAGAGGAGGAATGTCCTCTACATTAAGTACAATTTCAGAGGAGGGTGTGATTGGAATGTGCTCTGTTACTGCGGCTGTGCTGCTTGTTCCTGCATTCAAAACTTTGGTTGTTTGGACAGGGGTCTGTACATTCTGTCCCTCTACATTAATCAATTGATTAAAGGTTTCTCATTCTTTATCTAACTCCATGGTGACTGGCTGTTGATGTACATTGGGTGAAGGAGGATTTGTTTGTTGAGAAATCAAAATTTGCTGTTGAGCGAGCTCTTTAGATTGTGCAGAATCTTTGATGGGTTCTTCCATTTTATCTTCCATTTCTTTGGATGTATTGGAGTGTTCAGAATCTCTGTCAGATTTTGATTTGGATTTACCTGTGCTTGAACTGCTGTTAAGACTAACACTAGGAGTTTGCTCCTTTGCAGGTTCTATGCGTAGATTATCCAAAGGAATAGGAATTAGTCTCCTTTCTCTGTAAAACTTGAATTCCTAAAAATCCCCTGGAGATAGCTGCTCTCTAGCTGAATTCAAAACCTCTTTAAATGAATTTCTTGCCTGGAACATATCATAAAAAAGATCTTGCTTTGCGACAAATTCCTTTACTTTGATTGCATTGGTAAAATTATTAACAATATCATTTTGGTCAAATAACCTTCTTGAGAATTTGAACAGCTGTAGGCATGTAATGTTGCCTATCTCATGAAATGCATGACCAATATCCAACAGTGAAAATGTTCCACATTTTATGGGAAATTGTGGCCAAATGCCCTTTTTCTTGTCTTTTAAATCTTTTGTCATACCTCCCTGGCTACAGGTCTGATAAGCAATTTCCCGGGCTACAAGTCTATTAGGAACATATAAGGGTAAAACATGGGGAGAATCATAACTTCCAAAAACCCTAATATAGGTGAAAAATTCCTCCCCAAACCATCTTGCGACAGGGAGAATATCAACCTCTGTTTCTGAGGATAACCTCGGGGGATCCTTATTATACAATGTTCTGTATAATGGCAGCATGATTCCATGACAAATTTGGTAAAAATGGGGAACGAATTTAGATTCCCACAGTTCTTTATGGTACACATGAATGGCCAAAGGGTCTTGGATAGTCCATTTACAGCCCATTACAGGAAATTTAGAGACATAGCAGATGGCGTCCATGACATAAGCAGATAAATAAAAAGGCGGATAAACCCGCTGGGAGACATTTTGTTTGGTCCGGTATTGAAAAATAGCAGTGGTCATAGTATCAGATAGGATTTTGGCCCAGTCTACAATTGTAGAATTAACGGCCGCATTCAACAAAGGAAGTCATTCGGGTAAAATCATATTTATGTCAAGCCTTCCAAAAAGCCTGCATAACATGGCAGCAGTAAAACAATAAGGAGAGGTAAGCGAACCTGTGCTGTACATACCTTGTTTTTTTTTCTTCAATGGTTCACTTCTTTTAGTCCACTCCTTTGTGCATTCTGCCAAATTCGCATGTTCTCTGGAAAAATCTTCCATGAATTTTTTGTTGTAAGTCGCCTGTGGTTCTGGCAGCTTATACATTAATCTCACATCTTCTATGGTAAATGACCCAATTAGCTCTTCAGATGGAGTCTTGAATTTCCTGTTTGAAATATCAGCGCTGTCCAGGACCCATCTCACCATGTCTGTGTATGGGAGAATCCTTGGCCTTGCTGCTATTCTATGCAGAAATGAGCAAGCCAAGTCTCTAAGATTTGCTTCAGACGAATCTTTGGAACCTGCTGTAGCTACAACTTTTATCACCACAGGGTTTTCATCTTCTAACAGATTGTACATTCCTTCCCAAGTAGATATGCCGTCATCCTTGTTATAGGCAGTGTCTGCGTATAGCGAAGCCATTTCTTTGTTCTCAGAATTTGAGCTCTTCTCCTTCTTACCCATAGTGTATACCGGAAGCTTTGTATAGTAATTCGCTCCTTCGTGCCTGCGTTTTACGAATAAATGAGAGTAATGATATTAGAAAGGTGATGAGACTGTTTTGAATATGAACGCGGATGAAATATAATATTTTAATTGTGAAACGACTTTCACTCTAAACACAATCTCATTTCACATTAATAATCAATCGAATCATTTAATATAATCATTAAAGCGCATAACGGATTTGACATATGGAAAGATTGCCTTGGGATAGCGTGCCTACATGAATCTGCGACATTGCGATCTGCGATTTGCTGCACAATATCGCAATATCGCAATGTCGCAATGTCGCAATATGAAGTCATCACAGTCATAAAAAATAGCGCAAAAACGGGAATTGCGCAATAGCGCAAAGCGCATATCGCAAAAATCACAAAAGCGCAATATCGCGAAATCGCATGATCTCATATTTGAAAAGAGCGCATAACGCAAAATCGCATAAGCGCATATTTGAAAAGAGCGCAAAATATATTCATTAACCAATTCTGTTTTCTGCGCTATGCGATCTGCGACCAATGCGTTTTATCAAAGGTATATATTATTTATGGATGCGCTATTTTGTTCAAAGAGCAGTTTTATTTAAAATCTATCATAAACTTAAGATTTTCGCAATATTCTTTCAAAGGGATTTTTATAGGTTTATGATAGAAAATTTTATTTTCTAAGGCAAACAAATCCTAATTGTTTTTTTGGATTTTTAACTAAGGGTCCCCATTTTATTTAGTATTATTACTAAAATAAAAATGGGGGTTGTTGCTAGCCACAACAATTGGCGATTCACTGGAAGAAACAGTTATCTCTGAAAAAATAAAATGAACATTCTATCTTTAGTAAGTAAAGATTTTTAAATATGATGAAAACTATCTTAGGATAATTCAAATAAAATGTAACTATGAAAGGGAAATAAAAATCATTTCATAATTTCTTTCTAATTCCTCAAGAAAAAATAAAAACATTTTGGGTTATTTCAAGCTTTGATTGGTGTTAATAATGAAGTAAGTGGATCTCTCCAAGTTTCGGTTTTATAATATACTCTATTGCCATAGGTATCGCCTCTGCTACCAGCAAACGTTTATAGTCTCGATAGGGTTACCTTTAAACCATTAACCATTCATTGTCCCATCCAACTAAAATTATGACTTTTTAAAAGATAAATTCATAAGATATATTATCTCATGTTTTTGTCTTTTATTTATTTTTATTTTAAGAGCCATTGTTCTGGTTTGGTGGCCAGTTGATAACAATGCCATTCACCAGTTATAATTAAACTGAACAAGCTGGCTCGTGATGAGACCCCTTGTCTTATATTTATAAGCCATTACCTTGTTTTGGTATGCAGTATTGGTAATGTCAGTTTTATTACTCCTTATAAACATAGTAAGTCGGCTCATAATGAGACCTCTTATCTCTTAAAATTTTCGTATAATTTCTTAGAATTACATTCTAAAAAATCACAACTTAAATGGATGGGGTGAAATAGTTTTATCCTTAAGAATCAATGGATGACAATTTTTAGAGTCTTTTGAGTTCCAAAACTTTGAAAAATATCTTTACTTTTACAGATAACCTTTCTCTACTTGATAAACTTATGATGATTTACATTTCCCTCAAGTTTTCAAAAGATCATGTAAATGATTGAAATAATCTTTTCAAAGTCTTAACATCTTATTTTAAACTATTCAAAAACTGTAATCATTACTTTTACAAATTCTTATTTACACGAAATAAATATTTATAATATTTTTTCGAAGAAATTTTCTTAAATAGTAAACAGTCAATCAGAGACTCATAAACAACCTTTATTTGCGAAAATAAAAATAATCAAAATCTGCAGAAAGAAATATGTACAGTTTAAGAAGGGGTTACCTCCTTAGGAAAATAATTTCTTTAAGATAAACCCATTTACAGGAAGAGATTCTCTCTTACCTGCTAGATCTTGGAGTATGAATGTATTTGGGCCTATCTTCTCAACGATCTGAAATGGTCCAAGCCACATTTTCTGAAATTTGGTATGTTTACCTTTTCTTCATGTGCTTTATCCCATTTCAAAACGAGATCACCAATTGATAAAAGTTTTGAGCCGGTAGAACTTGCATCAAAAGAAGATTTTACAAGTTGTTGATGTTTTTCATGAGTAATTTTTGCTTTATCCCTATCTTCTTCTAGTTTAAGGATTTGATCATATCTCAATTGAATGGATGATGAAGGATTTTCTTCAATAAACTGTACTAGGGCTAATGATGGAAGAGTTAAATTTGAAGGTATCACAGCTTCTTTTCCATAAACCAGATTGAAAGGTGAAGTCCCTATTGAAGCTTTTTCAGTGATACGATCAGCCCATAATGCAAAGATTGAAGATTTATGCCAATTCTTTTGATTTTGATCAACGGTTCTTTTAATGATTTTGATAATGTTTTTATTAGTGGATTCAGCCAAACCATTACCTTGTGGATAATAATTTGCTGAATATTTTAATTTAAAACCTCTTTTGACTGCAAATTCAATTAAACTATTTCCAGAGAAGTAAGATGCATTATCAAAAACAAGAGCTTGAGGTACACCAAACCTAGTTATGATGAATTGATCTATGAAATCAATAATTGCATCAGAATTGGCTACCTTCAACGGAATTGCCTCTACCCATTTTGTAAAGTAATCAGTTGCAGTAAGGATGTACTTGTGATGTTTGGAAGAATGAGGTACTATCTCACCAATAACGTCAAGCCCCCATTGTTCGAATGGTTGCTCAATAGTTACTGGTTGCAAAGGAAAAGCTGGTTTCCTTTGTCTTCCACTTTCAGTTTGACAAATTTGGCACTTCCTTACGTAATCATGCGTATCTTTAAAAAGGGTAGGCCAATAATAACCAGCACGAATTATTTTGTGAGCCGTGGTATCACCTCCAAAATGACCTCCTGCTGGTCCATCATGTAATTCCTGCAAAACCTTTTCAGCTTCAGTCTTTTCAAGACATCTTAATAAAATTGAATCATAATTTTTTCTAAATAACACATTATCAATGATCTCATATTTATCAGCTTTTAACCTTAAAGCACGTTTTCTCTTATAACTGAGGTTAGAAGGAGCATACCCATTCTTCAAGTAATAAATGAGATCAACATATTGAGATTCAGCATCTGTAACACTTATCTGATTTACTTGAATATCTTGATTTGAAGATTGACTTTCTGGTATGTTATGAGCTCCTGCTAATAATCTGCAAAAACCTTGTCCTCTAACAATCTTAGCTGGTTTAATATCAATATCATATTCTTGCAAGGCTGTTACCCAGTTAGCTCTCTTTTCTCCTACTTCTCTCTGAATTAATAATTGCCTCACTGCAGAGAATGGGACAATAATTTTTGTATGTGTTTTCAAGAGAAAAGGTCCGAAATGTTTAATTGATTTAAACACAGCAAAGGCTTGTTTTTCAACATCGGAATAATTAAGCTCGGCTCCTTGTAGATTTGAGCTAAAGAAATAAATTGGTGCTTCGATTTCTTGATCGTTGAGTTGTGTTAAAACGGCTGCATAGGATGTTTCAGTGGCCAGAGTATACAAAGTAAAATCTTTAGAAAAATCCGGGGTATTCAGTGCTGGTGCATTAATAATCGCTTGTTTAATTGCCTTAAAGGCTTCTTTCTCTTCATGCCCCCATTTGAATAGTGAATTCTTCTTGATCATATTTTGCATAGGTAAAAAAATTAAAGAAAAATCAGGAATGAATCTTTTAACAAAATTGATCTGTCCAAGAAATGATTGCATGGATTTTTTGTTATGTGGTAAAGAAATATCATAAATTTCTTTCACTCTATCTGGATCAATATATATACCATCTTTTGACACAACAAATCCTAAGAGCTTTCCTTCATCTAAAGCAAAGAAAGATTTCTTCGGATTTAAGGAAATACCAAACCTTCTACATCTTTCAAATATTTGTTTTAAGTCATGTAGATGATTGGCTCTCTTTTTTGAAAATACTGTTATGTCATCAAGATAAACAACAACTGATTTATTGATCAGACCTTTGAATGCTATGTCCATGGCTCCTTGAAAAGTTGCTCCTGCATTTATTAGACCAAAAGGCATTTTCTGATAAGCATAAGTTCCCCATTTTGTTCTGAAAGTTGTTTTCAATCTGTCATCTGGATGAACTAAAACTTGATTATAGCCCGAAAATCCATCGAGAAAAGACATAAGTTCAGAACCAGCTACCTTTTGAAGTATCTGTTCCATGGTTGGCAATGGGAAATTATCTTTTAAACATGCCTTGTTTAAATTTCTGAAATCAATACAGATTCTTATATCACCATTCTTCTTCCTTACAAGTACCATATTGGAAACCCAATTAGAGTGCCTGACTGGAAAAATGATTTTGGCTTTCAAAAGTTTATTGAGTTCTGATTTGATTTGACTCTCGAGATTTGGATGGATATTTCTCAACTTTTGTTGAACAGGTTTAACATCAGGAAACATTGGAATTGTGTGTTGGATAATTGAAGTATCATACGTTTTTAGATCATCATAATTCCAAGCAAACACATTTTTATACTTGTTCAGCAGTTTAATGAATGCACTCCTTTCCTCTGGTGTTAAATTGAGTCCTAAATTAATGTTTTGAGGTTTAGAATCAAAACCAAGATTTACTAATTCAAACTTCAAAGTGGAACTTTGAAGTTTCGAATTAACAACTTTCTTGAATCTGTCTCTAATGTCATATAAATCCTCTAATTTAACAACATATTTTGGAATGGGGTTTTCATTACCTTTTGAAGCAATTTGTAAATCATGATCATCTTCGTCAATAATTTGATCATCATATGATTTCTCTGAAGTCATGAAATTTAGAATATCTTGATCATGATAGAAAACTCTCCAATTTGTAACATTATCTGGGACAGATGGAAGAAAAATCAATTCTACAGAAAAACTATCAGGACTGCAATCTTCAGCAGGTAGGAGTTTAGATGCAACATTAGCTAACAAGTCAGCTGATGTATTCTGATTCCTAGGAATAGGAGAAATATTGAATGCTAGAAAATGAGTGGTAAGATCTTGCACTAGGGTTTGATAGTGTTTAAGATGTCCTGAAAGGCAATGAATAGTATTCCTAACTTGTTTAATTACAATTTCGGAAGCACCAAAGACTTTAAAGTATTTAACATCTAACCCTATAGCTTTATAAAGTCCTTGAACCAAGGCTTCATATTCTGCAGTATTGTTAGTACACTCAAATTCTAACCTGCATGACAGCATGGTTTTCTCCCCATTTGGATCAATTAAGATACATCCAGCTCTAGCTCCATCACTAGACTTCGATCCATCGAAATATAACGACCAAAATAAAGATTTATCTATTGGCTTATCTATAATTACATCAGAAATATTTACAATTTTGGAAGAATCAGACTGTGAAAAATTTTCTATCTGAGAAACAAAAGTATTTACAGAAAAAGGTGATTGAGGAGCTTTGAAATTTCCAAGAAATGATTCAGTAGAATAACCTCCAAGAATATTATTGTTGAATGCCACAGGTTCATTAGGTTGTTCAAATTCAGTGACAGTGTGCGTCATATGTTTTTCTCGTTCAATTTTGATTTGATTTGGTTTCCCTTTGTAGGGAAGCCACATGTGTGAATAATCAGTCGAGATATAACCATTAAGTTTCGCAGACCAGTCCCTACTCAAGATTAATCCATAAAATTTAGGGATATCAGCAATCAAAATATCAATTCTTTGGACAATTCTAGGATCTGAGGCTAATCTGATAGTAACTGAATTGATTTCTCCTACCACTTGAACTTTAGAGCGATCCAACTGAACAATATGAACTGCTGATTTCTGTGGTTCAATATTCAATTTAGCACAGACAGAAGTAGGCATAATATTGGAAGAAGCTCCAGAATCAATCAAACAATTGTGCAGATTTTTATTGTACATCTCATAAGTCAAAAGAAAAGGAGGAGTTTGAGAATTTGAATTTTCCCCAATGAGCACAGTATCAGTAGCATCTACCTTATCTGGTGGTTTACCAGTTCCTCTCGCTGCTTTTGCAACTACACCGCTTGGTACAGGAGAAATTGGTGTAGCATTAAGTTCTTTTAATAACAACTTTTGCTGGTGTTTTAGTTTGCTGAGTTCATGTAAGGAAATGTTAGCTTTGATCTTTTTCATATCCTCAACAATGTTGTATTCCATGGGTTCTGACACTACCAAAGTCTTCGCTGTTGATGTGAGAGGATTAGAAGAGGATGGCTGATTTTGTGTAGGTAGTGAAGAATTTTTCTTCACAATGGGTTTGTCTTTGGTACTTGGAGTTGCAATTTTCTTTTTAGGAACTGCTTGCACTGGTTCTGCTGTAGATTTACTCCTAGTACTTACAGGCATGGCTTCTTCACTATCAGAATTAGGGAGAATAAAATCCCACATACCATTTAATTCAGCTATTTCTTCATTTTCGTCTTCTTGATCTGATACTACAGATGTATCTTCTTCTTCTTCCTCTTCCTCTGATTCTGCATTTGAAATTGTATTAGGAGGTTTAGATTCAACTTGATTCCTTCTGAAATTTTGGAATGGTTTCTTGGTAGAAGTTTCAGCCACTTGTTTTTTAATTTCAACCATTTCATTTGACATGGTTTTAAGAACTTTCTGTAAACCTTCCATGTCATATGGATCTTTGGCCTTTTTCTTTGAATCATCTCTTAAGCTGACCTTCTTTGATTTCCTTTCTTCAAGAGCATTTTTCTTTTCCAGAGAAGTGATACGTTTTTCCACTGCAATAGCTTCTTTCATATTCTCAGCTAATGTAGGTTTTGCAGCTCTGTCCACGAAAATTGCTATGTTTGAGGGTAAGGCTGTTATGTACCATTCATTTCTGACCTGTTCACTGGGCTGTGAATCTACGTGAATTTTGTTCAAGAGTTTGTTGAATCTAGCGTTGAATTCTTTAATCGGTTCCTTGGGTTCTATTTTCAAATTTGAGAGATCATTGAGTAAAGTTGCAATTGATCGGTCATCTCCAAATTTGGTTAAAAAATGATCTGCAAAAATGTCCCAACTTGTTATAGATCCCGATGGTAATGAAAAATACCATGATCCTGCTGTTCCTTGAAGAGTATAAGGGAATAGTCTAACTACAACATCTTCCTGTGTGACTCCATTCAAATTAATAGCCAGCATAAAATTATTGATATGTTCTTCAGCTTGAATGTTAAGATCTGGGCTAAACTTTGGAAGCCATTTTCCAGGATTGTCTGGTAAATCATGTAAAGGTGCAGCCATGTTGATTTCTCCTGGAGTAGACCATGGTCTCTGTGCCATTATCGTAACAACTACTAGAGGGATAGTAGAAACTGGTGGTGTTTGAATAGAAGTTGTTGGAATGAATGATGTTGAGACTGATGAGGATTGAGGAGAAGATGTTTGTGGAGATGATATGGAAACGACTGTACTTTGTTGAGAAGGGATTTCGGAAACAGGTATTTGGATATTAGAGATTGAACTTGCTGATTCCGATTGGGTTTTTCTTGTCTTGACTCTACTAGGTAAAGGGAATTCTTTGGGAGAAATACCAAGTTTTTCACTTTGAAGCCTAGTAAGAGGTTTGGAAGAAACAAATTTTGAAGTTACACTACCTTCAGATATTTCAAACTCTTCAAGAGATAATGAGAATCCTTTCAATTTATGAATTAGATCTTGAACTTCAGGAGACTCAGGATGTTGATCGTCTGAATGTTTTGAGATTTTGGTAGTGGGTGTCTGAATATTTTCTGCAATTTCTTCTCTAGGATTTTGAATTTCAGAAGAAATTGAAGAAGTTACTGAGGGTGTTTTGCTCTCGGAATGGCTTGTGGATAAAGATTTACTTGCCATTCATAGCTCAGGCCCTCCTTCTAGCGCCAAAAATGTTGAAGCCTAGAAAATCTCTGCTTCAAACATAGGGGAAAACCACCCGGTCGGGACCTTAAGGCAGCTCCTTTTCCGTTTGGTATGGTGGCTCCGACTGGATTTAAAGGACCAGTTTCCTTGTAACTAAATAGATTGGATGGGATGGGTGGAAATGAGACTAAACTAACTGAAATAAAACTATCTAATCTAAGCTAAATACTAATAAAGAAATTCTAATACTAACCCGGGTGGCTATATGTGAATACAACTTAAGATTGTTCCAATTCAACAATAACCATGAAAATGTATTATTAATCAAATTGAAATGTGCAGAAACAAATAAAGATGACTCTATTTAAGAAATTAAACAGAGTTATATAAACATATTGCATTCATCATTGTATACCATTTACATGTAACTATGAAAAATAACGTTTGAATTATACTCAGAAATGATATATAAAAGGAAGCGTTGTTAAAGGAAATATACATATAAATGATAGCAATTTTAAAACGAATATCATAAAACAAAAGAGATCAACAGTGAACAGATAGAAATACCTTGTTCATCTTGAAGAATTTCAAATGCATTCTGATACTCTATCCAGTAATTATAATGCAAAACCAAATTCCAAGGTACAGAAATGCAACACTTCAAAGATAATTCCGCATGAAAATCACCAGATGTGATCCTTTTTCAAAAATATATAAGACAATGGAGTACAGAAATGCAATCTCCAAGTCCAAAAATATTAAGATCCAGGACCCCTCTCTAAATGCATGAGAGGGGTTTAAATACTACTTAACTAACTCTAAAAATAGTTTATTACAAAAATAAGGATTCGGTTCAATGACCGTCCTTTTCCTAGGCTAAAATACAGTGAAATTAAAACTAAATCTATCTAACTATGAACTTGATCTTTGATCTTGCAGGCATCTAGCATACTTTTGAGAAGATGCGGTTGACCGACTTCTGAATTCAACTGTCTTGAGAAGACAGAGTCGGCAAGCGTAGGAGCAATCTTCTCTGTAGCATTGATAATACAATTGAGTGCACTGTGCTTACTGTGTGGCTTTACCAAGTACATCCAGTATGAGTCCCAATTTAATCTTGCTAGCCCTTGGATGGATTTTTCTCTTTCTTCTGCCTTTTGCCTCCATTCTGCTTGCAATTGATTTGCCTGTGGGAGATAACCTGGAACAATTTCAGAAATCAAGTTAGCTTTGTGTAAATTTTCATTTACACAATCAGTGAGAGTGTTTGCCGCTGTAGATGCCTCCTCTGCTGCCCTTTCTGCACTTCTGATTTGTGCATCCCAATTACTGAACAATATTTCTTTGTGGTTTTCATTAATGATGGGTGCACCAGCTTTTCTGCCTTCTTCTGTCTTTTTCCATGCTAAATAATCATTGATCTCTTCATTAATCAAATCATAATCATTTCGTAGATCTACGACATGACTTGTGATTTTATCGCTTTCTTGGCATAAAGAATTCCATTGCGATATTTTTTGGCAGAAAACTTCCTCTTGTTGCAGTAGTTGATTGTTCAAAGAGATGGTTTCTGAAATGAATTCTGGAAGCTTAGGATCATCCTTATGCTGTTCTTGGATTTCTTGAAGTTGTTGTTGTAACTCTTCAAGTTTTAATTGTGCTTCCTTATTGGCCTGTACCTGTTGCAATTGTTGTTGCAGAGCCTTTATCTGTTCTTCTTTTTCATCCAAAAAAAGTTGTATCTCAACTGCTTTATCAATTGTTGCAGAAGCATAAGCTCCTGTTATTTGAGATAACTTAGTGAGATTATGAGTAGGCTCTGTGGCAGGATCTTTCCATAAAACATCTACTTGTTCTGGTTCAGTAGCAATTGCACTTTCTATTTTTCTCTTTTTTCTTTGTCTCTTTACTACTGCTTTGTATTTTGGGCTGTAAAATACATCTAGAGGAGGAATGTCCTCTACATTAAGTACAATTTCAGAGGAGGGTGTGATTGGTATGTGCTCTGTTACTGCGGCTGTGCTGCTTGTTCCTGCATTCAAAACTTTGGTTGTTTGGACAGGGGTCTGTACATTCTGTCCTTCTACATTAATCAATTGATTAAAGGTCTCCCATTCTTTATCTAACTCCATGGTGACTGGCTGTTGTTGTACATTGGGTGAAGGAGGATTTGTTTGTTGAGAAATCAAAATTTGCTGTTGAGCAAGCTCTTTAGATTGTGCAGAATCTTTGATGGATTCTTCCATTTTATCTTCAATTTCTTTGGATGTATTGGAGTGTTCAGAATCTCTGTCAAATTTTGATTTGGATTTACCTGTGCTTGAACTGCTGTTAAGACTAACACTAGGAGTTTGCTCCTTTGCAGGCTCTATGCGTAGATTATCCAAAGGAATAGGAATTAGTCTCCTTTCTCTGTACAACTTGAATTCCTGAAAATCTCCTGGAGATAGCTACTCTCTAGCTGAATTCAAAACCTCTTTAAATGAATTTCTTGCCTGGAACATATCATCAAAAAGATCTTGCTCTGCGACAAATTCCTTTACTTTGATTGCATTGGTAAAATTCTTAACAATATCATTTTGGTCAAATAACCTTCTTGAGAATTTGAACAGCTGTAGGCATGTAACATTGCCTATCTCTTGAAATGCATGACCAATATCAAATAGTGAAAATGTTCCACATTTTATGGGAAATTGTGGCCAAATGCCCTTTTTCTTCTCTTTTAAATCTTTTGTTAAACCTCCCTGGCCACAGGTCTGATAAGCAATTTCCCGAGCTACAAGTCTATCTGGAACATATAAGGGTAAAACATGGGGAGAAGCATAACTTCCAAAAACCCTAATATAGGTGAACAATTCCTCCCCAAACCATCTTGCGACGGGGAGAATATCAACCTCTGTTTCTGAGGATAACCTCGGGGGATCCTTATTATACAATGTTTTGTACAATGGCAGCATGATTCCATGACAAATTTGGTAAAAATGGGGAACGAATTTAGATTCCCACAGTTCTTTATGGTACACATGAATGGGCAAAGGGTCTTGGATAGTCCATTTCCAGCCCATTACAGGGAATTTAGAGACATAGCAGATGGCGTCCATGACATAAGCAGATAAATAAAAAGGCGGATAAACCCGCTGGGAGACATTTCGTTTGGTTTGGTATTGAAAAATAGCAGTGGTCATAGTATCAGATAGGATTTTGGCCCAGTCTACAATTGTAGAATTAACGGCCGCATTCAACAAAGGAAGCCATTCGGGTAAAATCATATTTATGTCAGGCTTTCCAAAAAGCCTGCATAACATGGCAACAGTAAAACAATAAGGAGAGGTAAGCGAACCCGTGCTGTACATACCTTGTTTGTTTTTCTTCAATGGTTCACTTCTTTTAGTCCACTCCTTTGTGCATTCTGCCAAATTTGCGTGTTCTCTGGCAAAATCTTCCATGAATTTTTTGTTGTAAGTCACCTGTGGTTCTGGCAGCTTATACATTAGTCTCACATCTTCTATGGTAAATGACCCAATTAGCTCTTCAAATGGAGTCTTGAATTTCCTATCTGAAATATCAGCGCTGTCCAGGACCCATCTCACCATGTCTGTGTATGGGAGAATCCTTGGCCTTGCTGCTATTCTATGCAGAAATGAGCAAGCCAAGTCTCTAAGATTTGCTTCAGACGAATCTTTGGAACCTGCTGTAGCTACAACTTTTATCACCACACGGTTTTCATCTTCTAACAGATTGTACATCCCTTCCCAAGTAGATATGTCGGCATCCTTGTTACAGGCGGTGTCTGCGTATAGCGAAGCCATTTCTTTGTTCTCAGAATTTGAGCTCTTCTTCTTCTTACCCATAGTGTATACCGGAAGCTTTGTATAGTAATTCGCTCCTTCGTGCCTGTGTTTTACGAATAAATGAGAGTAATGATATTAGAAAGATGATGAGACTGTTTTGAATATGAACGCGGATGAAATATAATATTTTAATTGTGAAACGACTTTCACTCTAAACACAATCTCATTTCACATTAATAATCAATCCAATCATTTAATATAATCATTAAAGCGCATAACGGATTTGACATATGGAAAGATTGCCTTGGGATAGCGTGCCTACATGAATCTGCGACATTGCGATCTGCGATTTGCTGCGCAATATCGCAATATGAAGTCATCACAGTCATAAAAAATAGCGCAAAAACGGGAATTGCGCAATAGCGCAAAGTGCATATCGCAAAAATCACAAAAGCGCAATATCGCGAAATCGCATGATCGCATATTTGAAAAGAGCGCATAACGCAAAATCGCAAAAGCGTATATTTGAAAAGAGCGCAAAATATATTCATTAACCAATTATGTTTTCTGCGCTATGCGATCTGCGACCAATGCGTTTTATCAAAGGTATATATTATTTATGGATGCGCTATCTTGTTCAAAGAGCAGTTTTATTTAAAATCTATCATAAACTTAAGATTTTTGCAATATTCTTTCAAAGGGATTTTTATAGGTTTATGATAGAAAGTTTTATTTTCTAAGGCAAACAAATCCTAATTGTTTTTTTGGATTTTTAACTAAGGGTCCCCATTTTATTTAGTATTATTACTAAAATAAAAAGGGGGGTTGTTGCTAGCCACAACGCACTGTCAGACTTCAGAGTGCGAGCAGTCTATTTCATATCATTTGACTCCACGATTTCGATGGTGCATTCATATTCAACAGCAGAGTAGTCTATTCTTCAACCAACATCAGAGTTGAGGTATATGTAGTGTTGTTTCCATGTACTTCATTTATTATTGTTGTGAGATGTTTTATATCATGTCAAAACTGCTTGATGTATGATGCAGAATCTTGATGTTTATGTCATGTGATATGTATTCATCATGGATGGCCATTTATGTTGGAAGATCCCTTTGTTTCCTTGATGGCGAGATACTCTTTTTCACCATGTGTGAGGTTTTCATGCTGATAGGAGGTTTGTTATGAGTGAGAGTTCCTTGTAGCAGAACGTCTCGTGGAGAGAATTTGCCACTCATGTTGAGGGCAAATTTCATTGTATGACAATTAAACATCATACATGTACATCATCACCATTTCCAGCACCAAATGAAGTGGCCAACACCATCGAGACACCGAGGCCCAGAGACTTTGTCCACACTGGATGAACTTCGTTATTAAATGTCTTGTGTTTTGTTGTGTGATTGTTGACATATTTTCCTCTTAATTATATTTGTATATGTGTCCATTAATGCTTTGATAAAATTTAATTCTAATACATCACAGAAGTAAAATATGATGGGTAAATCCGGTAGGTGACGGACCTGGATCAACTCATGTGTTAGAGGGAGTAACTGTTGCAGAAATATTTACTTCCATAATAGAGGGAGCAGTCAGGGAGCCTTGTTATAGCTTCAAAGGGAGTTGACGTCTAAGTTTGAGATGATAGATTGTCATTAAGGCTATCAGGATATATATTTGATATGCTAAGAGTGGAAGAGGGGGTAGCCTGGATTGTCACAACATAATTTGTTTTAGAAATACCACCCAGTTAGGGTAACCAAAACGTAGTCGATCAACCTATGGTTGAGATAAGGAATGTGGCTCAACATGTGTTGAAGTACCAACATGGTACAGTTGGTTATGTCATAGTCAGTTATGGTTTGTCTATGAATACACAAATTTAGGTTGGGCAAAGAGTGCAGAAGACAAAGAGTTCATCAGGATATTGCTTCAGTTTGGGCTCAATGATGATTTATTGGATGAGAAGGAAGTAGAAATTTATCGCACTTAGTATTGTAGAGGCCAAGTATATTTCAGTTTGGTTGGAGAAATGTGAATCAATATGGATTCAGTAACTGCTCACAATATTTTTTGATCAGATGTAGGAGATGACCATGATGATAGGTCAAAGCACATTGGGATCAAGTACCAAGACATGGTACAAAAGGGACAAGCTTGAGAAGTTTGAATACTTAGGGGAAAAGCTAGAATGTTTTCCTCGATTAGAGGGAGTAGTGTTGTTGTTGAATCAAGGGGAAGAAATTATCCCTAGGTCAGAATATATATAGGTAAAAGTATTGACCAGGGGCCACAAAACATGGCTAGGGAGAATGTCCTAGAGAGCATCAAGGCCCAAAGTTCTCCCCAGGTGGGTGAGTGAGTGCCTCTAGCTTTAGACAAGAGAGTTACCATTCAATTAGCATTCAAGAATGGTAATATCCCATACTTTTCACCATAGGTCACAGGTGTTAACCAAGTTCCTAGTGACAACTTGGATAATTAGTGAATTTATCCAAGTGATGACTTTCTAAGCATGATGATTATGTAGGATGTTTTCCACATGTAGTGTATTGACACATAAACATAGATAGATCATTTAGGATAATCATTCTCTCTGAGTCAATTATGTTGACCGAAATCAGGGAGAATGGTCGGGAAAAGGATAATCCTTATTCTTGTGTCAAGTATGTTGACAAAAATTAGGAAGAATGGTCCTAGAGGCCCAAAATCACTCAGTTAAGTGGATTCATTTCAACATTAGGCTTAGAATCTCCAGATAGGTTGAGTGAGAACATTTAGAATTAGGCCTAGAATTATTCATGAAGAGTGGGGACTTTGGAGATTCACTACGAGTCAAAGATATTGACTAGGATAATGGTGAACCAAGACTAGTACATATAACATGTTTCAAAGAGACCAAAATTATGGTGACTAGTTGATGCTAATGATGTACCATGTGTCAGTAATACTGGCCGGGTTTATGGCGATGATGCACCATAGGTAACTAGTACGTACCAAAATGATGGTACCTAGTTGTTGTTGTAGATTTTACCATAGGTTAAATTTATTTACTGGGATTATGGTAATTGAATGATGTTGATTCCAATGATGAGTTTTTATAACCTTTTCTTAGATAAATTTTTCAACAAGTGAACATCTAGACAATTATTATTAATACCTCCCTAGCTAAGAGGGAGTGTTGAATTTTGTAGCTATGGTTGGTCTTCATAATTAATATTTTTGGCCTTGATGTATATGCAACAATAAACATAATAGATGTTATTTATGTCCTTGTCAAAAGAAAAATTTTAAGGCAGGTTATTCATGTCCTTTTCAAAAGAGAAATGTTGAATTTTGAAATTTGAGTGTTTGGCTCCTATAACGTCAAGTCGAACCTCCTAGTCAAGTCCACCCTGGTCAAAGAGGCACCCATTCGGCCATCGAGTCTTCTATATATGTGGCACTCGACCTCCTCTCCTAGACACAATTAGAAACACACAAAAAAAGGAAATATTTTGGACATCCAACGAAGAAAGCATGTGTTGAATTTTCTAGCAAAAGTGTCCCAAATTCTCTTATCTTGCACCTGGTTGAATCCTACAAGAATATACAAAAAAAATGATATTAGTGATCAAATATGGACCAAACAAAGCATTGAATTAGATGCAAATAATACATGAAGCAAAACTAAACTAAACAACTTGAAACAAAAAAAAATCAACAAAGTAATGGGGAAAGGACCATGTTTATTGATTGTTGGTAGTGGAAGAGTTACAAATGGATTTTAAATAAACTCGAAGAAAGTTTTTTGAGAAATGGTGCTCAATAGATCTCAACAAGGTTTCCCCCTTATCAATCTCTTTTGTAATCTCTTTCTCTCTCAAATAATCAAAGAAGAAACTCTTTCAATGTTGGAATCCTCTTGACGTTGGAATGCTTAATTGTTTGGAGCAATTTTGGCAGCATAACAAAGCATAACTTCTTCTTGTTTTTCGCTCTCCATATTGTTTTTGGCTCATAAATGAGGTAGTTTGGATCATAAATGAAATGGGAGTTACCATCCTCATTTAATTAAGGCTTCTTTATCCTCAAGGTCAAAATGGTCAGCCTTTCCATGTCAGGGTATGTTGTTTAATTAATGAAATGTGGCCCTTGAGGTGCTAATTGTGATTTTTGTGACCCTCGCCTCTATCGAAGAAAAAGTCATGAGGGTGTGTGAAATTTCCTTTAGAGCACTCACGAGGGTTGATTTTTTAAATGGACTATATGAGGACCTTTGAATTTTTTCCTTTCATAATTTTTCCAACTAGAAAGGTGCCATATATACGTGTTACTTACTAGCTCTGAGTGCCATATGATGTGTACAAATGGGTGTACCATTTTCATAATAACAATTTCTTCCTAATGTATGAGTTAGGAGAAAACACATAGCCAAAATACATCACCTTTTGTTGTTACTGATGATGAGTCCTACTAACTTCTTAAGAGAGAGAAAATTGTTGTGGAGATGATTGGGGAAAACCTTTACCGAGAACCCAAAGAAAACCATGCTCGGAAGAAATGTGTATGCAAAAGTGTCTATACGAGGTGAGAATGTACCATGCTCATTATGATGACTTTGACTAAAATATTACAAATACATAGGAAAGACCTGTAAAATAAATGTTAGAAGTGGTTGTTATGTTGTCAGCTAAAGAAGAAAATTGGTCTTTCCCTCAAGGGTGTCTTTTTCAAATAGACTAAACTAGGTTCCTCCATGCATTATATACAAAGCACTCTTTAAGGAGGTGTGCTCTGAATACATGGGACTTCAACTAAATGAGAGAACTACAATGGCATAAAGTACGATACACCACTGATGTGAAAACTTGTGGTGGTGTTGAACATCAAGGAGATCTATGGAAGCAATAGGTGATGAGGTTTCCCAATGTTCCACCCGAGATTGTCCCAAAATATGAGGGGAGCAACCAATGTACTACTTCGATTTTGGAATATGAGTGTTGAACTTGAAAAAGAAGAAGCACCAAATATCCAGAAAATGGTGTTGGGGAATCCATATGAAGTTGAGGTAGGTGTTGTAACATGATGGGTCAAAGGAAATATAACAGAGGTTGATAGTATAAGAGGGATACTTAAAATTTCCCAAGGTTGGATATGTAATGCAAGTGGCGACAGTTAAAACAAAAACTATGAAGGATAGGCCCCTGGGGTCAGGAGGATGTCCAAGGGAGGTATATTCCTATTATGAATGTCATGGTGTATGGGTCAAAAAATGGTGATCAAGGAAGTGGGTATAAGGTAAGTAGGATGCGAGCTCCAACCAAGGGCGACTGGGGATTGCTGTCGGGTAATCGACACAAAAATATGAGTGAGAATTATTCTTCAAAAGAATCTTTATACACATGAAAAAATAATTTAGAAAGTTGTTTTGGATGTACAAACACGGATATGGGTGCCCCAATAGTATAGTGGCTTGCTCAATGGTGTAGGTAAGTATCTACAGAGGGTGGGGGGGGGGGCATTGGCTAGTCTCGATGTGGGGTGAATGAAATGGATGTGTTAACACAAATGGTATATTTGATCTAGGTGGATATTGGTGGCCACCTGCCTATTCCACTTGGACCCCCAACATTGTCTCCTTTCAGTTTCCTTGATTCTAGCACAAATTTACATTTTTGGCAGTTTTTCAGGTCCTAAACCTCTGAAGCCATTTTGAGGTCCTAATTTTTTTTAATTTTTTTTTGGGAAAATGAAGAGACGATAAAAGTGTTGGAAACTATTGTATATATTATTATTTTTCCTCCTCATGGAGATGTTCAAAATGAGGTTTTATGATCGCCAAATGGAGATCGCATGCAAAAGTTACAACCTCAAGAAGTTGGTTGTCCAAGTTACCCCAATGGGGCCCAAAACCGTTGGCACTTCATCTACTAGGGTTAGGGTTTCACACTTATTATTTATGATAAAAATGACTTCAAGCCTCATTGTAACACAATTAAGAAGCCATGTAGTTGTGACTATTGGCATTATGGTTAATGTGTTGTCCTTCATAGAAACCTACTTAATAAATATGTCAACATGATGACTATGTTGATACTACAAGTGAGATAGACAAAGTAGTATTAGTTTAGAGACAGAACGACGGTAAAGATAAAGTGTGAGAAAGTGTACGCAGGTCCTATGAGGAACAGTCGCGTACATATGCAGGTATGGTGAAGAAAAGTTGCGTACAATTTCTGCACTATAGTATCTTCAATACCAGTGGTCTTTGCCACAATATTGGCCCATGGTAATGAGCGCACCAATGGATATTTGATCCCGTCAAATAATACCATTGACATTACTAAGGGATTGGCCTAAGGTATTGGCTAAGGCCTAAGCTATGTAAGGAGATGGATATAAAAGTATTAGGTGTGTAAGTTATGGGTTATTGATGAATGATTTGATTTGAAATATGTGTGCAACAAGGAGCATGAAGAAGTTTAGGTCTAATTGATCTAAAAGCATAATAGAGAATAATGAACATGCTTTCTTGATATTTTATGATTATGACTAACAATGATAGATCTGTAATGGTAATGATATTCTCACATGAATATGTTACAGTTGTAACAACCATGATGAAAATTCCATGTAATCAAAGTAAAAAATAATAACCATGCTTTATGGGACACATATTCCAAACTGAATGGTGGGAAAAATATCATAGTGAGTGTTCACTTCGGTTATTGTGGCTAAGGAAATTGGAAAAGGCAATGGAAAAGGCTTTAGAGAGGAAAAATGGCATTTTTGGCACATTTATTTATGAAAATAATGGAAAATAGGATAAAAGGGCCATGAAAGGTCACAGGTTGCATGTGAGGAGGAAAATGAAGAAAAATAATAGAAAATAAATAAAATAGAGGCCTTATTGATAAAAAGGCTTCTAAGGATCAGTTGGCAATATTTTTATCACATTTTTGGAGCTCTCTCATTATTCTCTCTCTCTCTTAGATAGCGTTTTCTTGGAGCATTTTGATAATGGAGCAAGAAAGGCAAGAAAGCAGGAAAAGGAGGAAGGAAGGAAGGAGGAGCAGGAGTCAAGCAGCTACTACAAGATTCTTGGAAGGTATCAATTTAAATGTATAATTTCCTTGCTATATCTGACATGCATAGTATTTCATGTGGTCCCTTTCTATCTTGGCATAGGTATTTCTAGGTGTGACAGTGTTTTTAGCCCAACCTTTCCATTTCGGTATAGATTTGATGAGATGGGTTTCCCATACTTTGGTTGAGCTAGATTGTTGGATGGATTCAAAGATGAGAGGGGTGGATCTCCGAAATGCAAAACACATGGCCTAGTGGTCCCTGAACTAGACTATGGATCACGATAAAGCCATTGGCCTAGTAACCCCTGAGGCAGACTGTGGGTTGCTGTAAATCCAGATTGTGTGCCTCAGTGGGCCTAGGAATCCTTGCCGATGAATGAGAGGATATATGGCAAAGCCAAGTGGTGGATTTCTCTCCGTTGGGCCTAGTAGTCCCGGGATGGGATGTATGGTAAATCCTGGAGATATGGTCTCGGTGTAGGGCCTAGTGACCCCTGGAGTAGACTGTGGGTTATGGTAAATCCTAATAGACTAGGAGGCACTCAAATTTCCTCATGGTGTAGTCGGAGAACTCTTGTAGCATCCATGCTTGTTTGGTTCCTTTTCGGTTGGTTATGAGTCCCACATTCATGCTTGGAATATGACAAGGGGGTGGTTGGATGAAGAGATATTTGGCTCAACCAATCTATGGTTAGGTGGAACGTGGAAGTCCCATCTTCGGTTGGTTTTTACACTCATTAATGAGAAGATCATTCATTTTGTATTTGATTTATAATTTCACTGATTATTATGTGGATTCTATTGCTGTTGTATCCATGGTAATTTTTTTGTTATTATGTTGGTTATAAGCTTGTATTTTATTAGTGATGATGTATGGCTTTATCCATGTTTTTAATTGTAAATTAATGCACATTGTATCTATGGTAAATTAGATGGTATTGCAGCATATTATGTAAGGGAAAAAATCTTCCTAGCAATTCTTAGATAAGTATGAGACCCCTATGTTTAAATATGTTGTTTACACATGTATATACAATGTTTATGACATGTTTGAAAAAATCCTGTCATGGCTGGGAGGGGTCCAGATGATTTCCTGATGATGTGATTTCTGCCATAACTTTGTTTTAATTTTATTTATCATCTCGTAAAGTTTCATGAAGTTATGGGCAGCGACCTAGGCTCTGGGGCTAAAAAGGTGGCAAAAATCCCAGAGTTGCAGGCACAAAAGTGAATTTTTGGGGCCTTGGCCATGACCTTTCCTTGGCATGCCTACGGCTATAGGCTTCTAGCCACTCCCTTGCCCTTACATGCTCACGGATAAGGCTCAAAAGGGTCAAAAAATAGTTCCCCCTCAGGGTTCAAGGGTCTGAAAGGCTGGGTTACCTCCTGGAGGTGTTGTTGATGTTGTGTACGGTCTATTTGTCTAGTTTTCGTCAGTTCCACTTCCTTAAGGTCATTTAGGAGACTTAATATCATATTAGTAGCCTATCATCGCATGTTTACCTCCGTTGGCCAGTTACTTGGGTAGATGTGGGAAGAGGGTGTTACAGTGTGGTATCGGAGCATGGTTCAACCCTTGGAATGGATGGGAAATATGTTGAGCATGCATTTATGTTCGTTGTGTTAGTGTTAGTATTTTCATCCTACCATCAATGATCAAAATCCTCTTTTCATATGATTTTAGGAGTCCCACTCGGAATTTTTTTATCATTCCACTAGGTCTTGTAAAAAATTCACTCACTGATGGTAGCCCTAGTCATAAAATATCACTCCTCCTCAAAATTTATACTTTCTGGCCCACCTTCATGTCTTGTTGAGCATAAATTAGTCTTGAAAGTCTATTTCATCATGTCATTATGTCAGTCAAAGTCACCATGGAGTCTGGTCATCCAATGTCCCATTAGGTCACTAGGTTTCATTTTCCAAGGTTCAATAATACACCATTTCATTTGCCTAATGTCAAAAAAAATGATGAGAGTGATACAAATAATATTCCTTTATCATCTGAAGAATATTTTTCAACATGTAAAGATGATCTCCTAGGAATATTTCCAAAGTTTTAATTCTACTTTCAAGTTATGATTTTTATTCTGCAATGTAATTTTATTCAAAAATAGAGATGTAATTTATTTTTATTTTTAATGTAATTTTATGTTCATTATATGTAATAAGTACTCTTCTCAAGCTACCAATTCAACTCCATAAGCCAAACTGAGCACCAAGCAAAAGAAATGTAAAGCGTTCCTACAAAAGTGTTGGTCACTTTAATTGTTTAACAATTCAAGTGCTACATAAATTGTTAACCCATGAAGGTCTGTTTGTTTCAAAGGAAATCACACACTATATATGCTCAATTCCAAAAGCAAAGAAATGTTGTAGTATTAATCACACTAACTACACTAATCACACTGACCACACCCTACTTTAACAAATCTGAAACCTACTTGAGTTACAACAAAGTCAATCCTTCTATTGCAAACTTTCATTAAAAGAATCCTGGATTACATTAAAGAAATAATGAAAGGAAATCATTCTGCAGAAAGGAAGATTAATTGAACTATAACAGAGAACATGACCCTATTCCTCCAAGTAGAAATCTTCTTCTTGATTACCAAACTGTCACACACTCATTCCATAAACAAGATTGCTGAATGAAACAACTCACAACTTCTCAAGAATGAATTGTATGAAATCAATGCAGTAGTAATGAAAACAGAGCTCTAACAATAAACACGAGATTTCAGGACTGCATAAATAACCTCAGCAAACAGGGTTCAATCAAGGTGCGAATAACATAAACAATTAATAGACTACAGAAGCAAATGGGTGAATCTTGTGAAGAAGGCGGGCCCTTTCCTTCTCACAAGATTCCCCAGAGAAAGGAATTAGATTGGAGTGCTCAAAACAAACTTTTATTCATTTGTCAAAAAGAAACACATTACAAAGAGTTACACTCCTACTCTGTTAAGAAAGATTCACCTCCCACAATCTCTAACTCCCCGCCCCCCCCCCTTCTAATGCTGATGTCTCCTCCTTCTTTAAAGAGGAGACATCTATTACAATTGATTTACATCATAGAAATTCTATTTTTACCACAATCTGATCTTCTGTTCTAAAATAGGGTCTTTCTGTTCTTCCACAGCAGAATGCTGTTATGATGGATACAATAATACTGGCTTCAAGATGGCCCGTGTAACAGCTTCCCTTACTTGTCTTTTCTCGTTGTCGTCATACTTGAAATGCTCCTTCAAAATCGCAAATCACGGGCTGTTTCAGCAACGCAATCTTCAAAATAGATTATCTGCGGTCTTTAAATTCTCTCAACAACTATATTCCTTTGATTAATGATTAAATATAAAAGTAATGTAAAATTATATGCAAAACAAATTAAACATATAGTAAAGAGAAGAATATTATATACCTTTGGGAAAAATGAATGAAAGTGGTAATGTAAGCTTTAAATATGGACTAAAAAGAGTAGAGTGGTAGCAAAATATGTGGTCAAAATGGTACATTATGAGGTCCTAACATCCCCCCCAACTGAAAGGGTTGCATGTCCTCAGGCAAATTTTAGTCAGAGTCAGAGTCTGGATATTGACTTTTTGCATGCAAATTACTCAAGCAATAGCTATGGAAGGTGGTATCCGTTAAAGCTCTGAATCCCTGATTACTTTGAATTTTCTACCATGCTGCTGCTTCATCTCTATTAGCCAACCTGTAGTGAGCATGATATTGTTCTGCTGGCATCCATAAAATAAGAAAGTGAAAATGGTATCCTATCCAATTTTCAGCACATTGCTGAATAGATCTGATGTAGTTAGGTACTCTGGACAATGCAGTTTCAAGTTTAATAGGGCTAAAAGGATTATACTCTTGTCTCTCCTTAGAGGATTGTTGCCAGAAAATGTTTTTTTCTCTTAGAGCAGCAGCCTGTTTGGCCCTGATAAACTGGTGACACTCTTGGAGTACTGAGGCATGCAATCGCTGTATATTTCTAATCATTCTTGGCTTCTGCAAAAAATGATGATATTCTGCCACAAAAATGGCGGGATTTCGAGGTTCTGGCCTTATCCAGAGAAGACGATTGTCTTCATTGTGCCTAACTGCAAGAAAAGCGGTTTGCCATGTAATTTGATTGGCAAGAAAAGAGGCAAACGCCCTGATTTGAACATCACGAACAATAGGATTGAGATTGATCTCTCTGTTTTCAGGCATAGCTTCATTATGAAGATACAACTCACATAATAGGTGTTGATCACTGGTGGAAGCCTCTGCAATTTTTTTGACAAACTTCTCAGCTGTGAGAACCTCATGAGGCCTTCCGTCTTTGACTGCTTTCAACTGGAAATAAACAAGGCATTCTGAAAGAAACAAAGAATAGTTCAAAGATGGTTTCTTGGTGGCTAATAGTTTTTGTACTAGTTGAAACATTAGGAGAAATTTATCCTTTAATTCTTTATTCTCTTTCTTGGAGGCTTTGAGTTGTTGAAGTGTCTGCTCCCAGTTCTCCCAATTGGAATAGATATAACTCTGCCAGGCCAATTTATGCTGTTGTAAAGTTTTGTCTTGAGAAATAGCATACTGCTTCTTCCACTTATTCATTATTTCCAACTCTTTCCACGGTGCAGTCTGTGTTCCGGCATTGTAAGTAGTGGGCTGAGGCATAGTCTGAGTAGCAGAATCAGTTACTGTAGAGCAAGATACTTGTACCTTGGTTTCTTTCTCCAAAATTTTTGAAGGCCCTACTAGTTCTTTTGTAATAGTAGGGCATTCCTCCTTAACTAGAAACGATGTGGATGCTCCAGGCATTGGAGCTTTGACTATCTTGTATCCAACCTGTTGATAGATGTTTCCACATTGATGGCACATGTATTCTTTATATGGGTCGTTCTCTGTATGTTTATCTTGCATGGATGCTATATGGGCCAGGGTATAGAAATTTAGCTCCTTGTCAAAGGCTTCCCTTGCCATTACCAATTCTCTTTTGTAGGCTTCTAATTCTGACTCTAAAAATTCATTTTCCACTAAAAGGGAGGACATGGTGACAAGACCTTGTGTATCGGTCACTTTTTCTGAAGTTGATTGATCTTTTTTAGCTGTAGCTGGTTCTTGTGTTACAGCTAGGGTTGGTTTCTTTGTAGTAGCATCTTGGATATCTGACTTTTGCACTTCAGTAGCTGGTTCTTGTGGAGCAGCTACTGACTGAGTAGCTGGTTCTTGTGGAGAAGCTACTGGTTGTGTAGAAAATGATGTCATATTACCTTGGGCATCTGGTTCTTGTGGAGCAGTGCCACAGGATGACACGGGTAATGATTCTAGGGTTTGGAATGGTGGTGATGAATGAAGTTTTAGCAAAATGGCTACAGGGTCAGGGGTAATGGGAATGTTTTCTGATTCAATGGTCATCTTCATTCTTCTCCTAGGTAGGAAAGCAGAAAAAGAAATAGCCTGCTTTTTCTTTTTATGAGAATATTTTTCCCTAGGAGAAGGGCTATCGAAGGAGGTGGCTACTTTGGATGCAACTCTTGTTTTCCTTTTTGATACAGAGGCAGTTGTAATTCGCCTCTTTCTTTTATGAATATGGGAAGATGGTGGTGTTTCAGCTTGAGAGTCATCGCTAGGGATGTGGACGGTGAGATGGGATGACTCTACTAAATGAGATGGGCTTGAGGACAGATCAACTGGATTGACTAGTTCTGAGGATGGAATCGATGGAGGATCAGGTATATTCTCCAATTGCTTCTCGTAGGAACTTTCAGGGATTCCTTGGGGATTTTCAGCTTCTTGGGGAATTTCGGGAGCTTGCTCAGGGGGTAAAGGTAAATTGTTTAGAGGAGGGTTTTGTTGCGCAAATCCCCTCTGAATCAATAGCTGAAAAAGGCGATGATGGGTGAGGGAAAGTAATGGAAATCTTACCCATCTACAATAATATGACATATTTCTAATACATCCAAGAAAATAATAAGGAATGTTTACTAGTCTACCATGTCGTAAGTGGCTCATTAAGACAAAGTCGTGCTGATAGACTACCTAATAGCGACCTTCGCAAGTTAAATAATTTTTGACAAATTCAACTACCTTTGGCCACAGAGGAGGTAATGAGTGCAGTCCTACACCATGACCTTTAATCTCAATATGTTCTCCTGGAAGAAGGAAGTCCTGTTGCACGTTTAAGATGATGTGCTTTCGACTAAACCACCGAGCACCTGTGATTGGAAAACCCGATACTTGCACTATGTTGTCCTCTGAAATTGGAATTCGGACCCCTTGGACAATAGAATGGTCCTGTTGAAAGTTCTGTGCAAATTCCAGGACCCGCTATGGGTCGAATTCTTGAATTCTTTCAAAATATGCCACCCAACCTGCCTGTTGGAAGATCTGATAAGCATCTGGAAACAATTCAAGGAGAGTTATTGAGCTGGGCTCATGTCTGATGGTTGGTCCTCCCATAGTTACTAGCTTAGGTAAAATGCAGAGGCAAAGAGCAGAATTACCGAACTTCGAACAGAGTAATCGTTGTGACTGAGAACATGGAGTATCGGTAAAGGGCCGAAGTAATGGGTGTAAAGAGTGACGGTATTTTGCATGCTATGAAATGATGGTTTGTAATTTTGAAATTCCCCCCCATGTATGGTGAAATGATGTTTTTGAGTGTGCGGAGATTGTAGTCATAATGAGCCAAATATTCTCTTTAAACTATCATTTAATTTTATTACATAAAATTCACATACCTTATATTTACCTTTGCTTTGTAATTCGAAGTATATAATTCTTGTTTATGATAGCTCGATACTGATGGAAGAACTTTAGATTTATTTGAAATATAAGGGGGATCATATTTGAGTTTGCTTGATCATAAGAAAGAGGGAATGAATGGACGATATTCACACAAGGAGTATGAAGAGTGAAAGTGAAGGACTGAAAGAATTGCATAGTCATGTTTTTACAGAAAGGAATGGTGTTTTAGCAACGGAAAGATAAATAATGTGTTGCTGAAAGTGGTGTTTCAGCAATGGAAAAATAGAGAAAATGTTGCTAAAAAGTGATGATTTGGCAATAGGAAAATAGGGGGAATATTTGCTGAGAAATGGTATTTCAACAGTAAGGAATAGGGAAAATAATTGCTGGAGAATGGTGTTTCAGCAGTGGCTAAGATGGGAAAAATAGGAAAATGATATGAAAAGGGAAAAAAAGAATGAGGGAATGAGTGATGAAATGTTGCTGGGAGATGAGGAAATGAATTTAAAATGAGGGAAGGAAAACTTCTCAAATTGAAGCTTGGGTCTTCTTGTGGTGAACTTGTCCTCCTTAGTAAGTTCTTCCTTAATCATGAATATGCAAAATACAATTGTAAAATGCCAACCCTTGACAGGGATTATTAGTTTTAAGAAATCTAATCTAATACTAAAAATATAGTGCAAAAAAAAATTAAATGCTGTGAGGAGCAGAAGACTCCCCTAGAAAAAGATAATGTGCATCTGCCATGCAAGTGGCCTTAAAATCTTCTTTAGAAATAGGGTGCTGGTACAAACGAAGCCTATGACCATTTACTAGTAGAGATGTTTTAGAATCATCAATTGTTAAAAGTCTTACTGTTCCATTGGAAAAAACAACATCTACTTCATAAGGTCTTAGCCATCTTGTACGTAGCTTGCCTTGAAAGTTCTCAAACCGAGAATCATACAATAAGGCCCAATTACCTTTTTGGAACTGCTTGTGTTTGATGGTTTTATCATGCCACTTTGTTCTTTTTTGTTGGATCATAGTTGTCTGATGAATGGCATCTAATCTCTTTTCATCCAGTTCAAGAAGCTGCTGCAACCTGGCTGTCTGCACATCAGTCAAATCAAGATTAACAACTAAAGCAGTTCTTAAAGTTTTAATTTCAAATTCCACAGGAAAAACAACACTTTTACCATAAACCAATTCATAGGGAGAAAATCCTGTAGTATTTCTCCAGGTAGTTCTATAAGCCCATAATGCTTCAGGGAGCTTTTGAGACCAATCCTTCCGGTTATCCTTCACTGTTTTGGTTAGAATGGCTTCTATTACTTTATTTTTACTTTCCACTTGCCCATTGGCTTGGGGGTGGTATGGTGTAGTCATTCTATGATGAATATGGTATTTTTGAAGGGTAGATTTGAAACCATGAGAATTGAAAGGAGGTCCTCCATCTGTGACTAGCTCTCTGGGGATTCCAAATCTAACAAAGATTTCTTCAAATAGGAAAGCTAGGACAACTTCTTCATTAGCTCTAAGAGGTGCTTTGGCCTCCACCCATTTAGTCATATAATATGTACAGACTAATATATAAACCCTTTGGTTGGATGGAGGATTAATGGGTCCTACAAAATCTAAGTCCCATCTTTCAAAAGGTTCAAGTATTACCTGGGGGTTCAATGGAATTTCATCTCTATGACTAGGTTGACCCATTCTCTGACAGCTATCACAAGCCCACACATATTTATTTGCATCCTTAAACAGTGAGGGCCAATAATAACCCATCCTCAGAATTTTATGTGCCATTATTTTATCAACAAAATTCCCTCCGCAAGGGCCATCATGACAAGCTTTTAGTATGTCATACACCTCATCCTCTCTAATGCATCTTCGGATTTCATGATCAAATCCTGTGTAGAAAAGACACCCGCTTATCTAGCTATACCTGGAACTTTGTTGAATGATTTTTCTCTTTTCTCTATGTGACAGGTGTGCTGGTAACTTTCCTGCAACCAGATAATTGGCAATGTCTGCGTACCAAGGTGAGTGAGTAGATACTGCAAATTAATACTCATCAGGAAAGGAATCATCTACTGGAATATTATTATCAGTTTTTAACCATGAAAGGAAATCAGCCACAACATTTTCTTTACCTGGTCGATCTACAATTGTAATATCAAAATCTTGCAGTAACAATAACCATCTAGTAACTCGAGCATTTGTGACAGATTTATTCATTAGATACTTAATAGCCGAGTGATCAGTATGGAAAAAAGTAGAGTAACCAGTAATGTAATGTCGAAATTTATTAATGGTGTAAATTACTGCTAAAAATTCATTTTCGGTAACTGTATAATTAAGCTCATCAGGGGTCATTTTCTTACTGATAAAGTAGATGGCATAAGGAAGATGGTTTTCCTCTTGTCCCAAGACAGCTCCAATTGCAGTATCTGAAGCATCAGAATATATATGAAAGGGAAGTGCCCAATCAGGTCCTCTCAAAATAGGAGCTATGGATAACTGATGCTTGAGTTCTACAAAGGCTTCCTGACAAAGATTAGTCCACTTAAATTCAACATTTTTCATAAGCAACACAAATAAAGGAGAAGCTATCTTGGAAATTATTTTAAGAAATCTCCTGTAATATCCAGCATGTCATAGAAATATTCTCACATCAGTTTGTGTTTTAAGAACAGGAAGATTCTGAATGACTTGTATTTTGGATGGATCTACCTGAATTCCTTGAGATGAGATAAGATGTCCAAGCACTACTCCTTCATTGATCATCATATGACATTTTTTAGTACTTAGGGAGAGATGAGCTTGTATACAACGTTTAAGTACCTTCTCAAGATTCTGTAATGCATCTTCGAAAGACACACCATAAGGAGTAAAATCATCCATAAATATTTCCATGGAGTCATTCAACATATCAGAAAAGATTCCTATAACATCCCTTTGAAAAGTTACTGGTGCATTACATAGTTTGAATGGAAGAACTCTATAGGAAAAAGTTCCCCAAGGGCTAGTAAAAGTGGTCTTGTGTTGGTCTTGGGGTGCAATTCTGATTTGATTATACCCACTAAATCCATCTAAAAAGGAAAATAATTTCTTCCCTGACAAACTATCCAACACCTGATCAATGAATGGTAAAGGAAAGTGATCCTTTTGAGTGGCTTTATTTAGGGCTCTATAATCTACACACACTCTCCATTTCCTGTTTTTCTTAGGAACTATTACCAATGGGGAAAACCATTCTCTATCAGATATAGGGTAAATAAATCCTGCATTAAGAAATTTCTGAAGTTCCTCTTTAACAATTTCTCTTAAATTAGGTTTCATTCGTCTTTGGGGTTGACAGACTGGTCGACAACCTTCCTTAATATAAATCCGGTGAGTACATAATTCAGGAGAGATTCCCTTCATATCCGTGTAATACCATGCGAATGCTTCCTTATTTTCAAGCAGTAACTTCATTAACTGTCATGTTTCAGCAACTGTTAGATCAGGATTTATGTTCAGTGTTTTGCCAGGTTCGATTTCTACTGTTATGCTTTTAGAAGAGATGGTGGTTGATGTTTGAGGTAGATCTTCGGATTTAATATTTTCCTAGGTATCTATTTCCAAAAGTGCAGTCAATTGATTGTGTGTTTCAGCAGTCACAGAGGAGGGTTCAGAGATGAAATTATTAATTACTTCATCCTCTGTGTTGTCTTTAAGATTTAAAGCTTGCCCGATAGTCAAAATAGGTTGAATAGCATTATCATCATAATCCATCCACTCAGAATTTTCATTGTTAATCATGGGTGTAGCATGAGGGTAAAGAGTAAGCTGTTTAGTTTCATATCCATTGGAAATTTTCATTGAACCAGATCTGCAGCTGATAAAGGCATCGGTTGTGGCTAGCCAAGGCCTCCCCAGAATTAGGGAATGTCCCCCCAACTTTGTTATAGTTTTTAACACCACAAAGTCAGCTGGGTAATTCCAAGACTCAACTGAGATAACTAAGTCTTCAACAACTCCTTCTAGTTTTATTTTAGAATGGTCAGCTAATTCTAGGATGGTTGGTGTTTCTCTAATTGTAACAATTGTAAAGTTTCGAGAGTCATAATGTTTATAGCAGCACCTGAATCTACCAGAACTTGAAGAATTATTGTTTTACCAATTTGAACTGTCACAGCAGGATGGCCGAGGTCACCATATTTAAATGGAGGAGTCTTACCGGAAATTAATGCAGATAGATCACCCATAACATGAACTGTAAGGAAATCTTTAGCTTTCCTACCAGGTTTCTTTACATAAATATCTCTCATGGTTCTGGCATAAATTGGTACATCTCTTAGTGCCTATAAAAGTGGAATTTTAACATACAGATTCTGAAATTCCCCTAAAATATTAAAAGCAGGTAGCTCAGGCGTTTTAGTTAAAACTAAACGCTCGGGGAATGGTGGTTCTGTTGTTTTAGCACCCTTATTAGGGGGTGATTGTACTTCTTTGTGTGAATCATGTTTCTAAGTTTCTTCTTTATCTGAATCGAAAGAAGTAACATCATCAATGATAGGTTCAAATATTTTCCCAGATCTTAAATGAATGTCATTACATTGTACAGGGAAAACAGGAAATGTAGGCTGGTTCTGAATGTCAATAACTTGCATAGCTTTATTATTGGGGTTAGGATTTGGTTGTACAGGTAGCTAGGGTCTCATTTGATTATTTGGTGGAGCACCTGATGGTAGAGGAAGTGGTTGTTGAAATTGAGGAAATTTATTTGGAAATGAGAGTTGTTGGCCCCTCCAATTTGAATTCCATTGGTTAAAATAAGACGGTTGTTGTGGAGGCCAAGGAGTCCACATTGCAGGATCTACAAAGGGAGGGTTTGTTTGTTGCATGGGTGGGTAATTCATTTGATTAAAGGGTGGGTATTGCATTTGGTTAAAGGGAGGGTAATTTGTTTGACTAAAAGAAGGATAATTGTTCCAACGATTGGAAGATGTAAATGGCATATTAGAATTCATACCTTGTCCTCATGGTTGCCACTGTCTTCTTTGTGTTAGCAGATAGACTGCTTCAGCTTCTTCCTCCTTTGGTTGCAATGCTGCCTTTATTCCTGGTAGAGAAGGGAATTGTTGTGTTTCATGATCTTTCTCACAAAGGGTGCAAATTGGTATCTTGTCCAATGGGAATTCCCTTAGTGGGTGTTTATCTCTGCATTTGGGGCAAAAGATAGCCAAAGCTACCTCTGCTTCGGCCTGTTTCTTTTTAACCTGCAAGTGTCAATTTGTGAAGCAAAAGAACTTATCATTTCAGTTTTAAATTCTTCAAGTAAATTACCTATTTTAGCTCTTGTTTATCCCCCACTGGTTGATTTCTAAACTCTTGAATATGTGGCATCTCTGCTGTTTGACCTATTCCTTGTAGCTCCTCTTGAACATCTTTTACAGGGGTCAACAATTTCATCATATGGTTCTTTAGATATATCTCCTTTACCAAGCATGTTTAGCATGTCTAAATAATCACCCCTTACCCCTTTCAGTAATAACGTTTTAAGAATATCCTTACTTACACTGGGATGATCGGATCTCTACAGATTGTACTGTAGTCTCTCCACAAAGTCTTCCAAATTCTCGTCCTCCTTTTGTACCATCTTGGATAGTTCCTCCCTCTTTTCTCTTGTCTGACAGTAGTCTTGATATTTAAGCAGAAATTTCTGTTTCATCTGTTCCCATGTTGTGATTACCTGGCTTCCGAGACTCATGAACCACCTTAATGCATTTCCTTTTAGTGTTGCTGGAAACAGTTTCAGCTTCTGAGCATTAGTAACATAATCATAACTTCTGCATAATATATCAAATTCAAAAAGAAATTCGTCAGGATCTTCAGAGGATAAACCATGGAAGTTGGGTAAGGCTGACAGTGGGATATTCTTCATAGGAGTTGCTCCTCTAGGGAGATCACTAATAGGAAATCCCAAGGTAGAGAGAGAATTTTCATCTTTTCCCTCTCCTTCAGGATCTACTCGTCCTCCACCAAATAATCCTTCGTTATTTCCTTCCATTGTTTGATCTCCTACTGCACTTTATCGATCTTCAAAGTTTTATACTGGCTCCTCAATGTTTTCCACTGGTTTTTCAATGTTTCTTGCTGATTCCTCAACGTTCTCTGCTGATTCTTTAGTACTTTCTTCTGGTTCTTCAACACTGTCTACTGGTTCTTCAACACTGTCTACTGGTTCTTCAACACTTGCTGTTAGTTCCTCAATGTTTTCAGGGCTCACAACCTCTTCTGTTTCATAATTTGATTGAGGCTTTGGTCTTCGAGAGCTTAATCTCTGAGAAGATTCAACTTTTGATACAATTTCGTCAATAAAAGTCTTTCTTCCTCCCCTTCCTTTTCCCTTGCCATCTGTAGGGTTAGTTTTCTTATGGGTTCCACGTCCTCTCATACAATCTCCACATCTAGAAGAAAAACATCAACGCTTTTGAAATCTATAATTGCCTTCCCCGACAACGGAACCAAAATGTTGGTCACTTTAATTGTTTAACAATTCAAGTGCTACATAAATTGTCAACCCAAGAAGGTTTGTTTGTTTCAAAGGCAATCACCCACTCTATATGCTCAATTCCAAAAGCAAATAAATGTTGTAGTATTAGTCACACTAACTACAATAATCACACTGACCACACCCTGCTTTAACAAAGCTGAAGCCTACTTGAGTTACAACAAATTCAATCCTTCTATTGCAGACTTTCATTAAAAGAATCCTGGATTACATTAAAGAAATAATGAAAGGAAATCATTCTGCAGAAAGGAAGATTAATTGAACTATAACAGAGAACAGGACCCTATTCCTCCAAGTAGGAATCTTCAGCACCTATTTCCTGATTACCAAACTGTCACACACTCATTCCATAAAAAAGATTGCTAAATGAAACAAATCACAACTTCTCAAGAATGAATTGTATGAAATCAATGCAGTAGTAATGAAAACAGAGCTCTAACAATAAACACGAGATTTCAGGACTACATAAATAACCTCATAAAACAGGGTTCAATCAAGGTGCGAATAACATAAACAGTTAACAGACTACGGAAGCAAATGGGTGAATCTTGTGAAGAAGGTGGGCCCTTTCCTTCTCACAAGATTCCCCAAAGAAAGGAATTATATTGGAGTGCTCAAAACATACTTTTATTCATCTATCAAAAAGCAACACATTACAAAGAGTTACACTCCTTCTCTATTCAGAAAGATTCACCTCCCACAATCTCTAAATCTCCCCCCCCCCCCCCCCCCACCCTTCTATTGCTAATGTCTCCTCCTTTTTTAAGGAGGATACATCTATTACAATTGATTTACATCACAGAAATTCTATTTTTACCCCAATCTGATCTTCTGTTCTAAAACAGGGTCTTTCTATTCTTCCACAGCAGAATGTAGTTATGATGGATACAATAATACTGGCTTCAAGATGGCTCGTGTAACAGCTTCCCTTACTTGTCTTTTCTCGTTGCCGTCATACTTGAAATGCTCCTTCAAAATCGCAAATCACGGGCTGTTTCAGCGACAGGATTTGCGTACTATGTTGTCTGTTTCAGCAACAAAATCTTCAAAATAGATTATCTGCGGTCTTTAAACTGTCTCAGCAACTATATTCCTTCGATTAATGATTGAATATAAAAGTAATGTAAAATTATATGCAAAACAAATTAAACATATAGTAAAGAGAAGAATATTATATACCTTTGGGAAAAATGAATGAAAGTGGTAATGTAAGCTTTAAATATGGGCTAAAAAGAGTAGAGTGGTAGCAAAATATGTGGTCAAAATGGTACATTATGAGGTCCTAACAAGAAGCATCATCAACCTGCAAAGAAAAGTCAAAGTGTAAAGGGTATTTTCAAAAGTTTTCAAAGGTGAAAGCAAAACATTAGAAAGTGGGTTTTTAAATAAAAGATAATTTTCACCCAAGTATAAGATCCTTCATGACATCAAGAGAGACTTCATTTGTCTTCTCTACCATCAAGAATCCTCAAGCAAAGCAAGGCTTTCAAGTTTTGAAGGCGAAATAACCAAAATTGGGGAGGTGCTGTGTGTTTACCAAAGGGAGGGCATGTTTGCTTGTGGCACTGCGCACATGTGTGTTGTGATGCGTGCCTATCAAAGAGAGGCGTGCCTGCCAATATTCCTCAGAAATTTCCAAAAAAGCCTCTAAAATTCACAAATTCACCCTTTAGATTTCAATAGTGGTTCTTCAAAGCCTCCAAACAAGCAAGTTACTTTTGCTTCAATGTGTGAAGTTTGTTAAGAGCATATTGGTGTTTTTATTCAAACTCAAAACCCTAGTATTTATCAAAGACCTAATTACAGTTCAATTTCAGTCCTTAAACCTTCATACCCTTCCCACATTGCCATATTCCCTTTCCCAAATCCCTACATTGACATCCCCTTTCCCTAAGCCTTCATTTCCTGAAAACCATAAGCCCTAGGTATACTATTTTCCTAGGCTCCCAATTCCCTACACTTGTAATTAATTCAATGTTCTAAACCCATCTACATCCCTACTACCTGTCACATCCATTAACTCATAAATCCCTACCCCCATTTCCCTCAATTACCCTATCCCATTCCCTATTCCTAAAAATCACATTCTACCATCATCACACCTCCATAGGGTTTTGACACTAAGACATCATGATAGAAGAACAAAACAGATCATACAGTGAGGGAGAAGAAACTGAGGGGAGAAGGCCACACAAAGGGGGAAGAATACTCAGATTAGAGCTTACAAATGCCAGGGAACTTTTGGAATCTCCTATGGCTGTGACATGTTTAAAACATTTTGGGTGTTTTGAGGTCTGTGACAACCAAGTTACCCAAGCTGGTGTCCCGGTGGCAGATGAGATAATGGAAATTGACACAATGAAAGTGACACCAGCTTGGGTAACTTGGTTGTCATGGAGATTAGAAGTGAAAAGTTTTGTGACAACACTTGAAAAACATGGTTTGCTTGAAGAACAAGAATAACAAGCACCAAGAGGTAGACCTAGAACTAGAGGGTTGAAAAGAGCTCTAGCACTAGAAAGACAAAAATAGGTTGAGCTTGCTGATAAACTAACCTTTAGTTAACAACTTGCAATGGTAATCAATGAAAACCGAGGGACATGGCTTGATAGATCTAACCAACACTTGGATAATTTTTGGAGAAGGAAAACAGAGACAATGACATACTGAGGAAGAAGGTCAAACACTATTCCCAAAAGGACAAAATTGAAAAGGCCAAGTTCAAAAGAGCCATTGCAAAAATTAAGGCTTTGACCATGAAAGAAGATAATATGAAGTTGGATATACTTGGAGAGGCTTCACTCCAAGCCTAGTCACACCATCAGCACTCACTTCAACAGTTTTGGAAATTTTGGGTCATTTTTTCAAATTATGTGTTTTTATTGAGTTTTTGGACAGTCAAATCACAGAGAAAAGTGTCAAACGCGCAACGCCTCTTTTTGGAGCCATCCTTTGACAAAAAGGGCACCACCATTGGATGAAAAATGGTCAATAAATATTAGCAAACCACTTTTTAAGCCTTGGGTTGCAAAAAAAGAAGGTCAAAATGTCAAAAAACTAGCGAAAAATCTTGTTTCTGCCTCATTTTTGGCCCATGCGCTGCGCGCTGAGCAGTCTTGGGAGGATTGAGTTTTAACAGGGAAAATGAGATTCATTTTGAAAACTGGAGGCATATCTAGAAATTAGACTTGAAGGGCTTTCCAAAAATCCATCTTGGAGCCAATTTGGACACCTACAACACAGTAAGATGGAGGGCACGCCTAGCAAAGAGAGGGCGCGTTTGACAGTTTGCTGATATTTTTGAAATTTCATTGAAAATTTGACTTTTATCTTGAAAATCATGATTTCACTTATGTAATTAAGCATGCTAAATGTAAATATGACATGGATAAGTTACCTATGGGTAGATTCATGAAGTAAATTTAATCATCAAAATCAAACGAAGCAATTTCATTGTAATTTGGGAGGAGTCACTTAGAGCTCCCTACACTCTAGCTTTCAGTTTAGTTTTTTGTCGATCTGATCGTCAACTCAGGAATTTGACCCCTGAGGATGACAGAATGTAGTTTTGATGTCTATATATTCCCTTTCTTCACTCTTACCAAGGGTTGGAATCAGTTGTATGTCGTTGTAATGATAAAGGACTATAGTTTAATCAGTTTGGCCTAAAATTAATGAAGAGTTGCAGCTATTTCTTTGGGATACATGTGGTATGGATGTTTAGCTTTGTTTTTTCTCCTGTTTCATTTGTATTAATGTTTGTAATCTCATAAACCAGTTCATGTCTATTATATGATGATTTTCAAGTTGATAGGCACAGTACATGTTCTCTCATGCTTTGTTTTGGGAAAGTCTTCATAATTTGTCCATTTCTTCAGATTAGGACGAATACATCTCTTATGCTCTTCCTAGCTCCTCATCAGTCTGAAACCATATCACAAAATCACTTTAAAATGATAAGCTTTGTACCTAATTTTCCCCATTGAATGGACTGCAGTTCTCATCTTATTTTCCTTGACCTAGCCTCTTTGACCTAATCCTCATCCAACAACCCAATCAAAGTAAAATCAAACCCTTCTACATTCAATAACTAGCCTAAAACATTTTCATCTAGCCCTCTTGGTTGTGAAATTTGTCGAGATAGCCCTCTATGACTTGGTAGGGCTAGATACCAAGTTAAAAGGTTGGTTTGTGGTTACCCTGTTGGGATTCCTTCTTCAACCTTAGGGACATGGTTGAGTTGTAACATACTGGCGCTGTTGCTGGGGACCACAAGATTAGATATTCCTTGGGAAAGAAAGACAAATTTTAGATATAATTGTTAATGGTGAACAATAGTTAGACACATAGGAAGGTTGTACCATTCACCCGACGACTCCAAATTATTTTCGAAATCAAATCCAAAGACTCCATTGGAGGATGAACCTTGCCAAGAAATATGAAAGGACAACATGGGAAGCTCAGGTATTCAACTTTTAATTTCGTTCAAGATATCATGTTATTTATTATGAAATATTTCTTCTCTTTTCCTAAGAATGTCCATATATTTTTCCAAGGTATATTATGTTTGAGAAAAGATAATATACCTCCATTGGATTTAGCTCCTTTTAAGGTTGTAAATACAAATTTCCCATATGCCTTTGATCTTGGTCCTGACTCTTTTTCTGAATCATATGATGACCATATTAAAATTTATGAACCTCAAGAGATCAATACTGATCCTACAACTTTTTTACATACTCCTACACCTTGTAAAATTACAGATAGATACAAACCACTCATATTACCTCCTATACTCCATGCTTTCCTTGAAAGTCATTACCTATATTTGCCGAGGTTTGATGGTGAATTTGAAAACATGTGACTGCTGAGAAACATATGCAAAATTTTGAGACTTTCCTTGAGCTTTTTGAATTTGATGAAGAGGATGCCAGTATCAGGCTATTTTCTCTTTCTTTGCAAGGCAAAGTCAGAGTTGGTTCAAAAAATTTCCTACTACGAGCATATCAGATTTCCCACAGTTTGTGAAATTTTTTCTCGACAAGTGGGTGGCAAAAGGAAACCCTTTCTTGATTTTAGAAAAGTATAACCAGCTGAAAAGACAACTAGGGGAGAAATTACAACAGTTTTCTGCCAGATTCAATCAAGTCTATTGTTTGATACCTACTAATATAAGACCTCCTCCTGGCTCAACTCTCTTACATTACCCGAATGCCTTTGATCCATAAATGAAGTTTCAGATGAGAGAAAGGAACCACACAACACTTGAAGAGATGCAGAACAATTCAGTATATGTAGAGGCTAATTTTTTTATCAGAAGGGAAAATCTGAAGGAAGAAGAGAGGGAGAACATTGCAGAGCACCTGACATCTTTAGAGGTAAAGCTCATCATTTTGGTAAGTACAATAGAGGAAATGATGCAAAATATTACCATGATAGATGAATTTTCCATTAAAGATCACCATGTCTCACTTATTGCAGAAGAATAAGAAGTTGTTGGCCTTAAACACTTTCCTACTAATCCCAGCAACCATAGATCAGAAAATGGATTTGTAGATCAATCCAAGGAGAAACAATTTAATGATGTAATGTGTATGTTTGATGACATTCTTCCTTTTGATGATTTTCCTAAGTATGATCAATATGAAGAAAATTATGTTCTCCAAATAGAAGCTAATCTTGTGGATCAATCAACAGCTGGCTTGTGGCAGGAGGAAGCTCATTTTCAGTAACTTAAATGCAATGATCATCCGACGCATATCAGCTATGGCAGTGAGGAGGAAAGTGTTGAAAATTTGGAAGTAAGTGAAGGATATTTGCCTCTTTTTTTTACTTCGTTTTAATTCATCAGTGACAAATTTCATGCAATCAGAAATCAACAGTTATTAAGTTTTGATCTCGATAATCAAGAGGGCAATGAAATCCTTGATCAATAATCCTCAGCTCTAGATTTGCAGCCACCAAATTCCATTTAATTTCAAATTGCAGATGAAGGCTTGGAAGTTGAAACATATGATGAAATGATGCAAGATGATTCTATACCATTATGTTTTGAAGCATTTCATTTTTTAAAATATTTTTTTCATAATGTTTCTAAAGCAAAGGATGAGTAGCCTGTAGAAAGTCATTCAGTCTCATTGGAACCAATGGAAAATAGGTTGAAGCAGTGTTTTCAAAATTTTCATGACCCTAGAGCTAATGTTTTGGATGATATCTGTAGTAAAATTCCTTCTCCATTAGCTAACTGTGAGCCTAAAAAGAGTGTTGATATAAACTTGATCCAACAATCGGTTTCATTTTCTTGTTCAACATGAGTCTCATTACAAAGTTCATAGAAATATTTGCAGTCATATTAGGAGAGTAATGAAGAAGATTATTGTTTTTTTGTTGATCATCAAGAAAAATTAGTCATTCCCGAGTTTCAGGATCCTTTTGTCAATTTATTGCAGTCATCAAGGGAAGAAAGCGTAGATGTTGGGAAAATTTTAAAATCAAGGTACAAAAACTACCTAGAGCAGAGCAGTAATGTATTAGATGGGTTGGAAATAAATTTGTATTCCTATGAATATCCTTTTGCAACATTCTTGAGGTCATTTGGTGGGCTCATGCTTTGCAGTTTCATCAAGATTCAATCTAATTTCAAGTTTGCATGGGAGTTCCCTTTTAGTCGTTCTCTCTTCATGCTCATAAGAAAGCACTTGCAGAGAATTCAACTAACAACCAGAATGCTTACATGGTTGCATTGGATGTTACGTTTCACTTGATAAGGTGATGAATGGATCAGTTAGAGTAGGTTTTGTTGAATAAGCTCAATTATGAGCATCTTTTTCAGTTTTCCAGTTGTGTTTTAGTCTGAGTCGGTTTATTTTATTTAGTCAAGTTTTTAGTATTTAGTTAGTTTGAGTTTTTGACCGTATTGGCCCAATGGACGAGGCACTGATATCCAAAATACAGATTTTTGTGGTTCTTGACGCCTCTTTCAGAGATATCATCCCCAATGAGGCTAATTTTAGTGTCAGTATTTTCATCCTGCCATCAATGATCAAAATCCTCTTTTCATATCAATTTAGAAGTCCCACTCAGAATTGTTTTATCATCCCACTAGTTCATGTAAAAAATTCACTCACTGATGGTAGCCATAGTCATAAAATATCACTCCTCCTCAAAATTTATACTTGCTGGCCCACCTTCATGTCTTGTTGAGCATAAATTAGTCTTGAAAGTATATTTCATCATCTCATTATGTCAGTCAAAGTCACCATGGAGTTTGGTCATTCAAGGTCCCATTAGGTCACTAGGTTTCATTTTCGAAGGTTCAATAATACACCATTTCATTTGCATCAGGTCAACAAAAATAATGAGAGTGATCCAAATAATATTCCTTTATCATATGAAGAATATTTTTCAACATGTAAATATGATCTCCAAGGAATATTTTCAAAGTTTTAATTCTGCTTTCAAGTTATGATTTTTATTCTGCAATGTAATTTTATTCAAAAATAGAGATGTAATTTATTTTTATTTTTAATGTAATTTTATGTTCATTATATGTAATAAGTATTATTCCCAAGTATCCAATTCAAATCCACAAGCCAAACTGAACACCAATCAAAAGAAATGTAAAGAGTGCCTACTCCAACATCATCAACCCAGAAAGAAAAGTCATAGCGTACAGGGTATTCTAAAAAATGAAAGTAAAACATTAGAAAGTGGGTTTTTAAATCAAAATATAAATTTCACCCAAGTATAAGATCCTTCATGACATCAAGAGAAACTTCTTTTATCTTCTCTAACATCAATCATCCTCTAGCAAAGCAGGGTTTTCAAGTTTTGAAGTCGAAATCATAGAAACAAGGGAGGCGTTGCGCGTTTACCAAAGGGAGGGCACATTTTCTTGTGGCACTGCGTGCTTGTGCGTTGCGCTACATGCCTGCCTTAGGCACTGTGCACCTGCATTGTGCATTGCGCACCTGTCAAAGAGAGGGAGCACCTACTTGTGGCGATGCATGCTTGCGAATCTTCTTCAGAAATTTCCAAAATGCCTCTAAACTTCACAAATTCACCCTTAAGACTTCAACAATGGTTCTTAAAAGCCTCCAAACAAGCAAGTTACTTTTTCTTCATTAATATTCTTCTTCAAATCATTTTGGATGTGTGAATTTTGTTAAGAGCAGTTTGGTGTTTTTCTTCAATCTCAAAACCCTAGTATTTCTCCAATACCTAATTACAGTTAAATTTTAGTCCCTAAACCTTCATACCCTTCCCACATTGACATATTCTCTTTCCAAAAACCCTACATTGATATCCCCTTTCCCTAAGCCTTCATTTCCTGAAAACCCTAAGCCGTAGGTATACTATTTTCCTATGATCCCAATTCTCTACACTTGTAATTAATTCCCTATTATAAACCCCTCTACATCCCTACTCCTTGTCACATACCTTAACTCATAAATCCCTACCCCCATTTCCCTCAATTACGTATCCCATTCCCTATTCCTAAAAATCACATTCTACCATCATCACACCTTCCTAGGGTTTTGACATTAAGACATCATGGCAGAAGAAGGAAACAGATCATACAGTGAGGGAGAAGAAACAGAGGGGAGGAGGCTGCACAAAGGGGGAAGAATACTCATATTAGAGCTAACAGATACTAAAGAAATTTTGGCATCTCCTATGGTTGTGACATGTTTCAAACATATTGGATGTTTTAGAGTTCTGTGAGAAAATTCATAAGGTCCAACACCATGCTATGTTGACTAGAATTTTCATTTATAATCTCCATGAAAACCAAGTTACTATAGCTAGTGTCACTTTCACTGTGTCAACTTCCATTATCTTAGTTGCCAACAGGATCCCAAATGTTGGGGAGAAATTGTTCAAACAGAAAGACTTGGAGGAGCATAACTATGAGCCTTTAATCAATCATAGGTACAAGAATGAGAGAAAGAGGATCTTTCCTTTCTCTTATCTTCTGGAGAGATATGCTCCCATGATGAAGATCATCATGAAATAATTTTCATGTGAAGGCATATTTTCTAGATTGTGTGCCTATCACATCCGGTTACTTATGCACTTCACTAGGGTAAAGATTCTCAACATACCCTATTACCTCTTCGAGAGCATTGATAAGATGAAATTTATTGTCCATAAGAGAGAGTATGAACACCAAATGAACAATATTTTTCACCACTCCCTCATCTAAATCATAGTCCTCGATCACCTAAAACAATTGAACATTCCATGGAGTTCATTCATAGCCAATGACATATTCACTGCTCCACCTATTTAACATGCAAAAAATGTTCCTTAATCATCTCATCCTTCCACTTCCAATCCTCCATCTCAACCCACAATACATTCATCATCTTTAGATTAGTCTCCTTCACCTACTTCATCACCATCATCTCCATCCTACATTGAGACTTGATCACCTAGCAGAGCTGAGATCAATGAGCCTAAGAAGGCTAATGTGGCTGAGATAGAGCCATTGGAAAAAACATACTAGAGGGGTCATATGAAGGTGTTTTCTCCACATATTGTGGAAGGGGCCCTGCCTTCTTCACCAACAAAGAAGGTACATAAGGGGAAAGAAAATATGGTAGAGGAGGATGAACATGAGGCAATAATTCATGATGAGGATGACCTCCATGAGACAAAACATGATTTTGATCTTGTTGACCTAAATGAGCATGATGATGATTAGGACATTAGTGTAGTCATCAAGGGGAAGGATGCCAAGATAAGAGATCTCCAAAATAATCTTGACAGGTCCAAATTTTTCATAAAATTCCTTGAGCAGGAGAACCAACAGTTGAAGATAAAGCATGTCATTGATGAGGTAAAATACATCACAGCTCAAAGGGAGGCAGAAAAAGCCAAGGTTTTGTTAGAAGAGGCACTTGAAAATCATGGTTTTCTTGAAGAACAAGAACAACAAGCACCAAGAGGCAGACCTATAACTAGAGGGTTGAAAAGAGCTCTAGCACTAAAAAGGAAAAAAGAGGCTGAGCTTGCTAATTATCTAACCTTGAATAAATAACTTGCAATGTTAATCAATGAAAACCGGGAGTCATGGCTTGATAGAGCTAACCAACACTTGGAGAAGCTTTTGGATAAGGAAAACAGAGACAGTGACATACTGAGGAGGAAGGTCAAACACTGTGCCCAAAAGGAAAAAATTGCAAAGGCTAAGCTCAAAAGAGCCAATGCAAAAATTGAGGCTTTGAAGATGAAAGAAGAGAAAAGGAAGTTGAATATACTTGCACATGCTTCACTCCAAGCCTAGTCACACCATCAACACTCACTTCACCAATTTTGAAAGGTTTTGGGTCATTTTTTCAAATTCTATGTTTTTATTGAGTTTTTTGGACAATCAGATAAGAGAGAAAAGTGTCAAACGCGCAACACCCTTGGCGCTGCACTCTTTTTTAAGCCATCCTTTGACCAAAAGGCCACCACAATTGGATTCAAAATGGTCAATACATCTCAAGAAACACTTTGCAAGCGTTGTTTTGCAAAACAAGCAGGTCAAAATGTCAAAAAACTAGCAAAACATCATGTTTCTGCCTCATTTTTGGCCCAGGCGCTATGCGCTGAGCAGTCTTGGGAGGATTGAGTTTTGACAGGGAAAATGAGCTTCACTTTGAAAAAGGGAGGCATATCTAGAAAGTAAACTTGAAGGTATTTCCAAGAAGCCATATTGGAGCCTGTTTGGACACTTACAACCCATTCAAAAACAACCTGCAAGATGGCGGGCGTGTTTACCAAAGGAAGGGTGCACCTGGAAAAGAGAGGGCATGTTTGAAAATTTGTTGATATTTTTGAAATTTCATTGAAAATTTGACTTTTATTTTGAAAATCACGATTTCACTTATGTAATTGAGCATGGTAAATGTAAATATGATATCGATAAGTTACCTAGGGGTAGATTCATGAAGTAAATGTAATCATTAAAGTTAAATGAATCAATTTCATTGTAAATAGGGAGGAGTCACTTAGTGCTCCCTACACTCCAATTTTCAGTTCATTTTTTTGTGGATCTCATCCTCAACTCAGGAATTCGACCCCTGAGGATGAGAGAATTTAGTTTTGATGTCTATATCTTCCATTTATTCACTCTTATCAAGGGTCAGAATCAGGTGGATGCTGTTGTATTGATCAAGGACTATAATGTAATCAATTTGGCCTGAAATTAATGAAGAGTTGCAGCTATTTCTTTGGGATACCTGTGGTATGGATGTTTAGCTTTGTTTTTTCTCATGTTTCATTTGTATGAATGTTTTGTAAGCTCATAAACCATTTCATGTCTATTATATGATGATTTTCAAGTTGATAGGCAGAATACATGTTCGCTCATGCTTTGTTTTGGGAAAGTATTCATAATTTGTCCATTTTCTTCAATTTAGGAAGAATACATCTCTTATGCTCTTCCTAGCTCCTTATCAGTCTGAAACCATCTCACAAAATAACTTTAAAGTGCTAAGATTTCTACCTACCTTTCCCCATTGAATGGATTGAAATTCTCATCTTATTTTCCCTGACCTAGCCTCTTTGACCTAATCCTCATCCAAAAACCCAATCAAAATTAAAGAAAACCCTTCTGAATTCCATAGCTAGCCTAAAACCTTTTCATCCATCCCTCTTGGCTGTGAAATTTGTGGAGAGATACCTCTCTGACTTGGTGGGGCTAGATACCAAGTTAAAAGGTTGGTATGTGGTTACCTCTGTTGGTATTCCTTCTTCAGCCTTAGGGATCTAGCGAAGTGATATCATCCTGGTGTCATTGCTGGGGAATGAAAGATCAGATCTTCCCTGGGAAAGAACGAAAAAATTTAGATCTGATTTTTGATGGTGAACAATAGTTTGACACATAGGAAGGTTGTAGCATTCACCTAGCAACTCCAAATCAGTTTTGAAATCAAATCCAAAGACTCCATTGGAGGATGAATTTTGCCAGGAAATATGAAAGGAAAACATGGGAAGATCATGTATCCAACTTTTACTTTCATTCAAGACATCATGTTCTTTATCATGAAATATTTCTTCTCTTTTCCCGAGAATGTCCAGAAAGTTTTCCAAGGTATATTATGTTTGAGAAACAATCATGGACCTTCGTTGGATTGTACTCCTTTGAAGGTTGTAAATACAATTTTTCCATACACCTTAGATCTTGGTCCTGACTCTTTTTCCGAATCATATGATGACCATATTCAAATTGATGAACCTAAAGAGATCAAGATTGATCCTAAAACTTCTGTACATACTCCTGCACCTTGTAAAATTCCAGAGAGATACAAACTGCTCATCTTACCTCCTATACTGCATGCTTTCCCTGAAAGTCATTACCTATATCTACTGAGGTTTGATGGTGAATGAACAACATCACTGCTGAGAGACATATGAAAAATTTTGATACTTTCCTTAATATTTTTGAAGTTGACGAAGAGGATGTTAGCATCAGGCTATTTTCTCTTTCTTTGCAAGGAAAAGTTGAGATTTGGTTCAAAAACGTTTCTGCTGTGAGCATCTCAGATTTCCCGTAGTTTGTCAAAGTTTTCCTTGAAAAGTGGGCGGTCAAAGAAAACCCTTACCTAATTTTAGAAAATTATAACCAACTGAAAAGACAACTAGGGGAGACAATACAACAGTTTTTTGCCAGATTCAATCAAGTCTATTGTTCGATACCTACTAATATAATACCTCCTCCTGGCTTAGCTCTCTTACATTAATTGGATGCCTTTGATTCAGAAATGGAGTTTCAACTAAGAGAAAGGAACCTCGTAACACTTGAAGAGATGCATAACAGTGCAATAGATGTAGAGGCGAATCTGTTGATTAGAAGGGAAATGCTGAAGGAAGAAGAGAGGGAGAAAATTGCAAAGCACCTGACATCTTCAGAGGTAAAGCTCAACATTTTGGTAAGTACAATAGAGGAGATGATGCAAAAGATTACCATGAGAGATGAATTTTACATTCAAGATCACCATGTCTCACTTATTGTAGAAGAAGAAGAAGTTTCTAGCCTTAAACACTTTCATGCTAATCCCAGCTATCATATATCAGAAAATTGATTTGTAGATCAATCCGAGGAGAAACAATCTAATGATCTAATGTGTATGCTTGATGAAATTATTATTTTTTATGATTTTTCTAAATATGATAAATATGATGAAAATTATGTCCTGCAAACAGAAGCTAATCTTGAGGACCAATCAACAGCTAGGTTGTGGGAGGAGAAAGCTCAGTTTTAGCAACTGAAATACAGTGATCAACCAACGCATATCAGCTATGGAAATGAGGAGGAAAGTGCAGAAAATTTGGAAGTAAGTGAAGGATATTAACCTCTTTTTTTTTCTCCATTTCAGTTCATCAGAGACAACTTTCATGCAATCAGAAATCAACAATCATTAAGTTTTGATCTTGACAATCAAGAGGGCAATGAAATCCTTGATCAAGAATCCCTAGCTCTAGATTTGCAACCACCAAATTCCATTGAATTTCAAATTGTAGATGGAGGCTTGGAAGTTGAAACATATGATCAAATGATGCAAGATGATTATGTACCATTATGGTTTGAAGCATTTCAGTTTTTAAAAGAAAATTTTCATAATGTCTCTAAAGAAAAGGATGAGGAGCCTGTAGAAAGTCATGCAGTCTCATTGGAACTAATGGAAAATAGGTTGAAGCAGTCTTTTCAATTTTTTCATGACCCTATAGCTGATGCATTGGATGATATTTGCAGTAAAATTCCTTCTCCATTAGCTAACTATGAGCTTGAAAAGAGTGTTGATATAAACTTGATCCGACAATCAGTTTCATTGTCTTGTTCAACATTAGTCTCATTACAAAGTTCATACAAAGATTTGCAGTCATATCAGGAAAGTAATGAAGAAGATTCTTCTTTTGTTGTTGATCATCAAGAAAAATTATTCATTCCCGATTTTCAGGATCCTTTTGTCAATTTGCTGCAGTCATCAAGGGAAGAAAGCACGGATGTTGGGAAAATTTTAAAATCAAGGTACGAAAACTACCTAGCGGAAAGCAATAATGTATTCAATGGGCTAGAAATCAATATGTATTCCTATGAAGATCCTTTTGCAACATTCTTGAGGTCGGCTTGTGGGATCATGCTTTGCATTTTCATCAAGATTCATTCTGATTTCAAGTTTTCATGGGAGTTTCCTTTCAGTAGTTCTCTCTTCTTTCTCATAAGCAAGCACTTGTAGAGAATTCAACTAGCAGCCATAATTCTTACATGGTTGCAATGGATGTTCCATTTCACTTGATCAGGTGATGAATGGATCAATTAGAGTAGGTTTTGTTGAATAAGCTCAATTCTGAGCATCTTTTTCAGTTTTCCAGTTGTGTTTTAGTCTGAGTCAGTTTATTTTATCAAGTCAAGTTTTCAGTATTCAGTTAGTTTGAGTTTTTTACCGCATTGGCCCAATGGATGAGGCATTGATCTGTAAAATCCAGAGTTCTGTGGTTCTTGACGGCTCTTTCAGAAATATCATCCCCAATAAGGCCAATTTTAGTGTCAGTATTTTCATCCTTCCATCAGTGATCAAAATCCTCTTTTCATATCATTTTAGGAGTCCCACTTAGAATTTTTTTATCATTCCACTAGGTCATGTAAAAAATCCACCCACTGATGGTAGCCCTAGTCATAAAATATCACTCCTCCTCAAAATTTATACTTGCTGGCCCACCTTCATGTCTTGCTTAGCATAAATTATTCTTGAAAGTCTATTTCATCATGTCATTATAATGTCAAGCAAAGTCACCATGGAGTCTGGTCATTCAAGGTCCCATTAGGTCACTAGGATTCATTTTCCAAGGTGCAATAATACACCATTTCATTTGCATAAGGTCAGCAAAAACATTTAGAGTGATCAAAATAATATTCCTTTATCATCTAAAGAAGAGTTGTCAACACGTAAAGATGATATCCAAGAAATATTTCCAAAGTTTCAATTCTGCTTTAAAGTTATGATTTTTATTCTGCAATGTAATTTTATTAAAAAATAGAGATGTAACATATTTTTATTTTTAATGTAATTTTATGTTCATTATATGTAATAAGTACTATTTCCAAGCTACCAATTCAACTCCATAAGCCCATAAGCCAAACCGAACACCAAGAAAAAGAAATTTAAAGAGTGCCTACTCCAGCATCATCAACCTGCAAATAAAAGTCAAAGTGTAAAGGGTATTTTCAAAAGTGAAAGTAAAACATTAGAAAGTGGGTTTTTAAATCAAAATATAATTTTCACCCAAGTATAAGATCCTTCATGACATCAAGAGAGACTTCATTTGTTTTCTCTACCATAAAGAATCATCAAGCAAAGCAGGTTTTCAAGTTTTGAAGGTGAAATCAACAAAACAAGGGAGGCACTACGCGTTTACCAAAGGGAGGGCACGTTCGCTTGTGGAACTGTGCACTTGTGTGTTGTGCTGTGCGCCTGCATTGTGCGCTGCGTGCCTGTCAAAGAGAGGGTGTGCGTACTTATGGTGCTATGCACCTACCAATATTCCTCAGAAATTGTCAAAACACCTCTAAAATTCACAAATTCAACCTTCAGAATTTAGTAGTGGTTGTTCAAATTCTCCAAATAAGCAAGTTACTTTTGCTTCATTCATATTAGTTATAAAATAATTTTGGATGTGTAAGTTTTTTAAGAGAATTTTGGTGTCTTTCTTCAAACTCAAAACACTAGTATTTCTAAAATATAATTACAGTTCAATTTCAGTCCCTAAACCTTCATACCCTTCCCACATTGCCATATTCCCTTTCCCAAATCCCTACATTGACATCTCATTTCGATAAGCCTTAATTTCCTTAAAACCCTAAGACCTAGGTATACTATTTTCCTAGGCTCCCAATTCCCTACACTTGTAATTAATTCCCTATTCTAAATCCCTCTACATCCCTACTGCCTGTCACATACCTTAATCATAAATCCCTACCCCCATTTCCTTAAATTACCCTATCCCATTCCCTATTCCTTAAAATCAAATTCTACCATCATCACACCTCCCTAGAGTTTTGATACTAAGACATCATGACTGAAGAAGGAAACAAATCATATAGTGAGGGAGAAGAAACAGAGGGGAGGAGGCCACACAAAGGGGGAAGAATACTCATATTAGAGCCAACAAATACCAGGGAAATTTTGGCATCTCCTATGGCTGTGACATGTTTCAAACATGTTGGATGTTTTGAGTTCTATGAGAAAATTTAGAAGGTAAAACACCATGCTATGTTGACCAAACTATTCATTACTAATCTCCATGAAAACCAAGTTACTCCAGCTAGTGTCACTTTCACTGTGTCAACTGCCATTATCTCAGTTGCCATCGGGATCCCAAATGTTGGGGAGAAATGGTTCAAACAGAAAGACTTGGAGGAGCATAAATATGAGCCTTTCATCAAACCTCGGTACAAGAATGAGAGAAATAGGATATTTCCTTTCTCTTATCTTCTGGAGATATATGCTCCCATGATGAAGCTCATCATGAAATACTTTGCATGTGAAGGTATATTTTCTAGATTGTATTCCTATCACATCGAGTTACTTATGCACTTCATTAGGGTAAAGATGTTCAACATACCCTATTAACTCTTCTGGAGCATTGGTAAGATGGAATTTTTTGTCTAGAAGAGAGAGTATGAACACCAAATGAATAGTATTTTTCACCACTCCCTCATCAAAATCATAGTCCTCCATCACCTCAAACAATTGAACATTCCATGGAGTTCATTCATAGCTAATGACATATTCACTGCTCCACCTATTAAACATGAAAAAAATGTGCCTTCATCATCTCATCCTTCCACTTCCATTCCTCCATCTCAGCCCACAGTACTTTCATCATCTTCAGATCAATCTCCTTCACCTATTTCATCATCATCATCTCCATCCTACATTGAGACTGGATCACCTAGAAGAGGTGAGATCAATGAGCCTAAGCAGGATAATGTGGCTGAGATAGAGCCATTGGAAAAAACATACCAGAGGGGTCATAGGCATGTTTTTTATCCGCAGATTATGGAAGGGGCCCTACCTTCTTCACCAACAAAGCAGATATAGAAGGGGAAAGAAAATATGGTAGAGGAGGATGAACATGAGGCAGTCATTCATGATGAGTATGACCTCGAAGAGACAAAACATGATTTTGATCTTGTTGACCTAGAATAGCATGATGATGATGAAGAAATTAATGCAGTCATCAAGGGGAAGGATTCCAAGATTAGAGAGCTCCAAACTAATCTTGACAAGTCCAAATTTTTTCATAAACTTCCTTGAGCAGGAGAACCAACAGTTGAAGACAAAGCATGTGATTGATGAGGTCAAATACAACACAACTCAACCAGAGGCAGAAAAATCCAAGGTTTTGTTAGAAGAGACACTTGAAAAGCATGGTTGGCTTGAAGAATAAGAAAAAAAAGCACCAAGAGGCAGACCTAGAACTAGAGGGCTGAAAAGAACTCTAGCACTAGAAAGACAAAAAGAGGCTGAGCTTGCTAATGATCTAACCTTGAATGAACAACTTGCAATGGTAATCAATGAAATCTGGGAGCCATGGCTTGACAGAGCTAGCCAAAACTTGGAGAAGCTTTTGGAGAAGGAAAACAAAGACAATGACATATTGAGAAGGAAGGTCCAACACTATGCCCAAAAGGACAAAATTGCAAAGGCCAAGCTCAAAAGAGCCAATGCAAAAATTGAGGCTTTGACCATGAAAGAAGAGAAAAGGAAGTTGGATATACTTGCAGCGGCTTCACTCCAAGCCTAGTCACACCATCAACACTCACTTCACCAATTTTGAAAGGTTTTGGGTCATATTTGCAAATTCTATGTTTTTATTGAGTTTTTGGACAATCATATCACAGAGAAAAGTGTCAAACGCGTAGCACCCTTGGCTCTACGCTCTTTTTTGAGCCATCCTTTGACCAAAAGGACACCACGATTGGATGAAAAATGGTCAATACATCTCATAAAACCACTTTTCAAGCCTTGGTTTGCAAAAAAAACATGTCAAAATGTCGAAAAACTAGCAAAACATCATGTTTCTGCCTCATTTTGGGCCTAGGCACTGCATGATGAGCAGTCTTGGGAGGATTGAGTTTTGAGAGGAAAAATGAGCTTCATTTTGAAAAATAGAGGCATATATATAAAGTAGACTTGAAGGGTTTTCCAACAAGCCATCTTGGATCAAATTTGGACACCTAAAACCTAGTCAAAACCAGCCTTCAGGATGGAGGGTGCGCGTGGAAAGGAGAGGGCGCGTTTGACAATTTGCTGATATTTTTGAAATTTCATTGAAAATTTGACTTTTATCTTGAAAATCATGATTTCACTTATGTAATTAAGCATGGTAAATGTAAATATGATATGGATAAGTTACCTAGGGGTAGATTCATGAAGTAAATGTAATCATCAAAGTCAAATGAATCAGTTTCATTGTAATGAGGGAGGAGTCACTTAGAGCTCCCTACACTCCAGCTTGCAGTTTAGTTTTTGGTGGATCTGATCCTCAAATCAGGAATTAAACCCCTGAGGATGAGAGAATTTATTTTTGATGTCTATATATTCCATTTATTCACTCTTAGCAAGGGTTGGAATGAGTTGGATGCCGTTGTATTGATCAAGGAATATAGTGTAATCAATTTGTTCTAGAATTAATGAAGAGTTGTAGCTATTTCTTTGGGATACCTGTGGTATGGATGTTTAGTTTTGTTTTTTCTCCTGTTTCATTTGTATGAATGTTTTGTAAGCTCATAAACCATTTTATGTCTATTATATGATGATTTTCAAGTTGATAGGTAGAATACATGTTCTCTCATGCTCTGTTTTGGAAAAGTCTTCATATTTTGTCAATTTTCTTCAGTTTAGGAAGAATACATCTCTTATGCTCTTCCTATCTGTTCACCAGTCTGAAGCCATCTCATAAAATCACTTTAAAGTGCTAATATTTCTACCTACCTTGCCCCATTGAATGGACTGAAATTCTCATCTTATTTTCCCTGACCTAGCCTCTTTGACCTAATCCTCATCTAGCAACCCAATGAAAATCAAATCAAACCCTTCTGCATTCCATAGATAGCCTAAAACCTTTTCATCTAGCCCTCTTGGCTGTGAAATTTGTGGAGAGATCCCTCTCCGATTTGGTAGGGCTAGATACCAAGTTAAAAGGTTGGTCGGTGGTTACCTCTGTTGGGATTCCTTCTTCAGCCTTAGGTATCTGGCGGAGTGATAACAGGTTGCATGTGTGTTTAGTATGATGGTAGTCTATGTGTGATTGTTGCATCTGTGTTGTGTTGGCCATGGTGGAAGTGGTGTCACCATGGAAGTCTTGATGGTTTTTTTGTCAACATGTTGTCATGAGAGTATGATTGGTTACGTGTTTCTCATGCTTATGTATGGTTCATGCATGCTTGCTTACATGTTGCTACATGTAGTGTATGAAATGATTGTTTATGATAGGTCACACATTGGTCATGCTTGTGTGTTTTCCATGAATGCTTGCTTATGTGATTCTATATGTGGGACACACATTGGTCATTCATGATTGGTTATACTTGTCAAGTGGGTTCATATGGTCAAGTTTGAATTGGTTTGGTGAAGGTTGTTGTGCATAAGGTCATTGAATGAAATTAGGTCATCATGATGATATTGGTATGTTATGATGATAATGTGGTTGCTAAGATAGAGCAGGAGATATAGACCATCAATGTGAAGTTGCATCATTGGACCTCGAGGCAAGTGAAAATCATCATACAAGTGTGCATGTTTGGCATGCAGGTATGTGATTCATGGTTATTGTAAGCATTAGGGTTACTTAAATGTTTGTTATTCCATTTTTATTTTGGTTACATGTATGGTAAATGTTAGTTGATCAAAGTAGTCATATGAATTTTGGTTATAAGTATTCCTTTCATTCCATTGATGTTATGGTTACATACAATATAGATGCTAGTTGATTAGTGTGGTTATATGTACATGTGTCAGATAGTCATGAAAGATAACAACCTGTGGTGGTATGCATTTCTATTGTTGTTTTTGTATGATACTTAGCTTGATGATTATGATACATGTTGTTGATGAGCATGATATATATCTTGTCGTTGTTATATGCTAGTAACTTGATGATTACATTTATTTCATTAATATATTGATGTTATATGTATCTATTGCTTTGGATTGGCTTATGCAGATGGTTAGGGTTATTACGTTCATGCATGAGTCGATACATTTGTGATATTGTATTGTAATAATATAGGCTGGTTGTGCATATGTGATTTTTATGCATGAATGACAATTGTTTATGAGTTTATGATGTAAACATGTTAGTTAGTTACTTCTATGGATATCCTGATATTATTTATGTTGAGTTTAGGTGTTGTGAAGTTATACTATGCTAATCTAGATTGATTGTGTAGACAAGATAACATCCCTTGAGATACATTAAGGTATGAGTTTGCTTATATGGTATACTTGGTGCTCGAATGTTTGATTATGTCATATATTTGTTGTTCGAGTGATTTGGTGTCTATTACGTCATCTAGTTGATTTATTTAACATGGTATGTTTGCAAGTTGTTTGAATGTTTGATTAATTGCAGAATATGAGTATATGTGTCCATAATATTGGATGAAGGAATGATATTGCTTTAAGATGGTTGTTCTAACACTTATGTTCTGAGATATTTGGTATATACTTGAGTTTACATGTCATCGTGCTTGGCACAACAAGGTAAGATAACTGGTATATTGTTATATTTATTTATCTGCTGACAATTATGTGTTTGTGGTAGTATGATGGAGGGGATTGCATGGCAAGAGACTGCCATGGAGTCTTGAAGAAGGCTCAGATTGAGCTTTCCCTTGGAAGCATTCAGAACCCATGGGAGATTGAGTCATGGTGTTTGTTGCTAGTCTTGTGCTTTCAGTCTTCTATGATTTGTTTGAGCTTGATTTGCAGTTTTGTTTGTCTGGTGCAAGGCCTTGCCACTTTGTTCTGGTGTCGTATTGCTTTTGGTTTTTCATGGTATTATTATTTCTTGCTCTTGTTCTTTCTTTTCATGTTTTGAGAGTATGGGGGATTGGTTGGCGAAAGAGGAAATTAATGGAGCTCGGTGAGAGCTGGATGAAACCCAACAAGTAATGTAAGACTTGGATGAAGCTTGGTGCATGTATAAGGGTAGTTGAAGGTAAGAATATGAAAACTAGTTGTATTGGTTGGGTTCATTGAGGTAAATGGATGGTGGCAGAACAATCGCAAGAAAGGTAACACGAAAGTTAAAGTGAATGGATCTGAGCTGTTATGTGCCTTAGTTATGTTGGGAACTATTGTTCTAAATGTTGTGCATGAATAGAGGAAGTCCTCTTAACCTAGACCTTATGATATCTAGAAATTGTGTTATGATCATGATTATGTTGATGTTTATATATGTATACATGTATGTATGTTGTGTCTGACAGGGTCGTCATGGATCATGATTGTTTAATGCTAATGTTTATATGTATATATGTGTGTATGTATGTTGTTGTTTGACATGATCATGATTGTTTTATGCTAATGATTATATATGTATGTATCTATGTCATTGTGTGACAACGCTGTCAAGGATCATTCTTGTATAGGAATGATTTCTTATGCAGGTGAATGGCATGAAGAGGTTCCTGGCTATGAGGAATCAAGTGGTAGAGTAGCCTTGACAGATCTGTGAGGTCAATATAATGTGGAAATGAATTGATATTATATGCGTGTAATATGCCTATGTTTATGTTATGGACAGGTAATGCTGAGAGGTATATCAATGAAGTGAAATTTGGGTGATCTGCAAATTCCTAGGATAAGCATGGATAGTGGAAAGATGCTAGAAGCAAGGTTGCTTGTGGGGTCAGTATGTGGTATATGGATTTTCAGTACTATTGTTGTGTATATGTTGCACATGTTGTATATTCAGTGATTATACCTATGGTGATGTGTAATGTTGCATATGTAGTATTGTGTACATATGATGTTGTATGTCTGTTGTATATATGGTGTTGTGTGTATATTGCACATGTAGTGCTAGGTATAGATGGTGTTATGAACATGTTTGATATGCGGTGTTGTGTACATATCGTACTGTGTACATGTTGGATACGCGGTGCTGTGTACATATCATATTGTGCCCATGTTGGATATGCAGTGCTATGTACGTATGGTGTTGTGTGCGTGATGTACATATGGTGCCATGTACAAGTGGTGTTGTGTGCATGATTGTAAAGTGGTGCTATGTGCATATGGTGTTGTGTACATGTTGTACATGTGGTGTTGTGTGTAAGTGGTGTCTTGTACATGCCGTGCATGTGGCGCTGTGTACATGTGGTGTCATGTATATGTCGTGCATTTTGTGTTGTGTACATGTGGTATTGTGTACACATTGTACAGGTGGTGCGATGTACATTTGGTGTTGTGTACACATTGTGCAGGTGGTGTCGTGTACATGTGATGCTGTGCACACGTTGTGCAGGTAGTGTTGTGTACAGGTGGTATTGTGTACATGTGGTATCGTACCCATGCCGTACATGTTGTGTTGAGGGCATGCAGTACTATGCATGTGCATGGTGTAGTCGTGGTATTGCGGCATGTGTATTCGTTGTGTTGTAATCTATATATGTATATGTATTTTTTTGTAATGTACATCAAGTGCAGGTCCATGGATTGTATGCAGGTGTAGGCATATGTATTGTGATGTATAGTACACTGAGTGTAGGTGTATGTGCTGCATGCTGGTGCAGGTGTATGTATTGTGTCATGTTGTACATTGTATGTAGGTGTATGTATTATGTTGTGTTGTACATCGAGTGTAGGTGCATGTATTGCATGGTATTATATGTCGTGTATGTGTGTGACACACACTATGTGTATGTTCACATGGTTGATTAAAGGCACTAGGTGCTTTCCGGCTATGGAAACCGATCAAGTGTGTGTATAGAAAGAGCAAATTTAGAAGTATAGACCGATGAAGGATAAGCATCAATATTTTATTTTAACTTTATTATGCACATGATCTGTGATTTTGACTTATGATGGTTACATTTCATTTATGACTATGGTTTATGGTGATTTCATGCTATTCATGATTTTAATTTATGATGGTTGCGTTTTGAGCTAACTGGACGTGATATGTTTATACATGATGATTTGATCAAACAAATAGATTGATTGTTGTGGCACAAAGTAATCATGATCGCAAGTGTACCTTGTTGACGAGCTACTAATGAGGTATGATTTGAGTTTATTTCAATTTATTTTGAATCTAATGGAAATTATGTGCTTGGTACAGGAAAGCATGCAATACTAGGTTGGGTGGTTGAAAATGACTTCAAGAACTAGCAGCTTCAATAAAAGGAATTGGAACACGAAACAATATGCTGGTAAATACTTCAGGAGCAGGGTCATTGTGGGACACTAGTACCTAATAGTTTCCATTGATTTCCATGAGCATGCTATGACTGGTATGATGGTTTTGAGGTAGGTATATGCCTTTCTTTCTATATTTTCTAGTGGGAGGAAGCCTTGCCAAGGGATGGATCGCTCGGGAAAGGGGATGTTGGGTAACTTGGAAGGTGAGTGACTGCACAAAAGGGGATGAACGAATTTCCTGAGGGACTATGTAGTAGAGAAGGGAAGGTTGGAAATGGATTTGTTTTGGTCATTAGTATTTCCAGATGGAATCAGATGCACATTGGGAATGTGCCCTGGAATAATGAGTCTGTAACTGTTCATTGAGAGTAGAAGTGGCATAGGATTGTAGCGTTGGACATTGGATACAACTTTGACTTTGGCAGAGGATTCTAGACTTCTTGGGAAGGAGTTGAATCCTGGTATTTATTTGAGGTTTTAGTTGTGAGCCTCTGGATTCCCTTGTTACTGATATGGGTATCGTATCCTTCTATTTTCTGGTTGAGCAGATGTGTATGAGTATGAGAAAATACCGTAATGAGTTGTGTTATAAATCTCTAATACATAATATGATTGTCATGATGATTTTTTCTTTTGAGCAAGTTACTCATTGTAAACACTGAAATGAGCTGTGTTATAAAGCTCCATAGGAAGTATGTTTGAATTTCATCGGTTTTTGCTTACGTATATGTGTGATTGAACACCGAGGATGGTGTCCCCCAAGGGGGAGGGTTTTGTAACATCCCTAGTGAAAATTCCATGTAATAAAAGTTAAAAATAATAGCCATGGTTGATGGGACACATATTCCAAGTTGAATGGTGGGAAAAACATCATAGTGGGTGTTCACTTCAGCTATTATGGCTAAGGAAATTGGAAAAGGAAACAAAAAAGGATTTGGAGAGGAAAAATGGAATTTTTGGCACATTTATTTATGAAAATAATGGAAAATATGAGAAAAGGGAGATGAAAGCTCAAAGGTTGCAAGTGAGGAGGAAAATGAAGGAAAATAATGGAAAATGATGAAAATAGAGGCCTCATTGATAAAAAGACTTATGAGGATCAGTTGACAAGATTTTACTTACATTTTTGGAGCTCTCTCATTATTCTCTCTCTCTCTCTATCTCTCTCTTTGACACAGAGTTTTCTTGGAGCATTTTGGAATTGGAGCAAGAAAGTCAAGAAAGCAGGAAAAGGAGGAAGGAAGCAAGGAGGAGTATGAATCAAGTAGCTACAACAAGATTCTTAGTAGGTATCAATTTACATGTGTATTTTCCTTGCTAGATTTAACATGCATGGTATTGCATGTGGTCCCTTTCTGTCTCGGCATGGGTTTTTCTAAGTGTGACAATGTTTTCAGCCTAGCCTTGCCATTTCCATATAACGTTGATGAGATGGGTGTCTCATACTTCGGTTGAGTTGGATTGTCGGATGGATTCAAAGCTAAGTGGGGTGGATATTCGAAATGAAAAAAACACGGCCTAGTGGTCCTTGAACCAGACTGTGGATCATTGTAAATCCACTGGCCTAGTAACCCCTGAGCCAGAATGTGGGTTGCAGTAAAGCCATATTGTGTGCCTCAGTGGGCCTGGGAATCCTTTCTGGTGAATGACAGGATATACGGTAAATGCAAGAGGTTGATTTATCTCTGTTGGGCCTAGTGGTCTTGGGATGGGATGAAAGGTAAAGTCTGGAGAGATGATCTCAATGTAGGGCCTAGTGACCCCTGGATCAGACTGTGGGTTACGGTAAAGCCTGAGAAACTAGAAGGGACTAAATTTCCTCATGGTGTAGGCAAAGAACTCTGGTAGAATCCATGCTTGTTTGGTTCCTTTTTGGTTGGTTATGAGTCCTACATTCATGCTTGGAATATTGAACGGGGGTGATTGGCTTCAGAGAGATTTGGATCAACCAATCTATGGTCGGGTGGAACGTGGAAGGGCCATCTCCTGTTGGTTTTTACACTCATTAATGAGAAGCTCATTCATTTGGTATTTGATGTATAATTTCACTAGTTATTATGTGGATTCTATTGTTGTTGTATCCATGGTATTTCTGTTATTATTATGTTGGTTATAAGGTTGTATTTTATCAGTGATGATGTATGTATTTATCCATGTTTTTACTTGTAAATGAATGCAAAATGTATCTATGGTCAATTAAATGGTTTTACAACTTATGATGTAAGGGAGAAATGATTCTTAGCGATTCTCAGATAAGTATGAGACCCCTATGTTTAAATATGTTGTTTACACCTATATATTCAATGTTTGTGACATGTTTGAAGAAATTCCTGTCATGGCGGGGAGGGGTATAGATGAGTTCCTAATGATGTGATTGCTTCGATACATTTTTTTAATGTTATTTATCATCTCCTAAAGTTTCATGAAGTTCTAGGCAGTGACCTGGGCTATGGGGCTAAAAAGGTGCACAAATCCTAGAGTTGCAGTCACAAAACTGAATTTTTGGGGCCTTAGCCAAGACCTTGCCTTGGGATACTCATGGCTATAGGTTTCTAGCCACTCCCTTTCCCTTACATGCCTGCAACTAAGGCTCAAAAGGTCAAAATTCAGTTCCTCCTTAGGGTTCAAGGATCTAGGTGGTTGGGTTACCTCCTGGAGGTGTTGTTGATGTTGTGTAAGGTATGTTTGTTAGGTTTATATTGGTTTTACTTCCTTAAGGTCATCTAGGAGGTTGAATCTCATATTATTAGCCTCTCTTTTCATGTTTACCTCAGTTTTCCGGTTACTTGGGTAGATGTGGGAAGAGGGTTTTACAACAATAAGGGTTGAGAAGTATGTTTCGTGGTTGTAGTGAAGGCATGGTTCAATGATTGTAGATCTGTATGCAGGTTTGATTCAGAAAGGTCACGTACATATGTGGATATTCTTTCGGGGAGTCGCGTATACATTATGCGAAAGTTAAAAATCTATGCGTAGGTGTCAAACATGAGAAATGCGTACATACACAAAAGTGCTTTATAAGAGTCACATACACCTATTAGGGTTTTGCAGTATGAACTATTAATGATGTTTGATTAATTATGTTATGTTTGTACCTGTTTGTCAATGATGTATCTCTCATGATAATTTTTGTTTGAGAGTGTTGGTTGGGTTGAACTGATTTTAGAATGAAATGTTGACTTGTGATGATAGTTTTGTATGGTGATCTGTATTTGGTTCAGTGATTTGTGATAGGTTCAATATATGATTCAGTGATTGATTCAGTGTGACAGTGATTCAGATTCAGGTATTAGTGTTTTTGAGATATGTACGTAGGTCATCTTAAGGAGAAGCCCGTACATACATGGGTATGATTTAGAAAGATAGTGTACATAATCTGATGTATGCTTGATCAGGGTTTTCAGTGGCAGCAGTTGGTTTATGTGATGGGTAACAATTCTTGGCTTGGTATGATGTGTTTTGGTTTAGTTTTATGTAGTTGCATTGGTTGCAATATTTGATTGAGATTTAGTGATTGATTTGATGCTTTAGCTGGTTCAATATTTGGGTAATTGATTTAAGAATTGTTGGAAGTGGATCCAGTTTGAAAAATTCTAATAAGTGATCCACAAAGTGTTGAGGATAAAAATCATTAGAAAGGGGGTTATAGCTCCTTCCAATAGGAGCTGGAAAAAACGAGAATATTATAGCCTTTTGAAGGTAGGAGCCTGCGTGCTGGTTAGAGTCTGCACCAATACAAGATTGTAAGAAGATTATTTTTAATAAAAGAGGAAGACAAAGAAGACAACAACAATGGTTTTCTCCCACATTGGGTTTCCACCTAAAAATACTGGTGTTCATATGGTTTTGTATGTTGATGTTTTATTTGATTCTTAACTGCTCATAATTATTGTTTAATTAATGAATAATGGAATAATGATGCACTTATTAATACTACCCATGTGATGAAATTAATGATAAGATAAATTGTATGGATATACACGGGTTTCTGTACTAACTACTAACAATCACATACATATGCTAGCTTCCTTTACAACAATTACATATACAAATCAAAATAAGAAATTTAAATTAAAGTGTGTAAAATACTGATTCTCTCTCCCCCCCCCCAAAATATTTTTCCTAAAAATTGGAATCAGAGCAGGTCCTTCAGAAGAAGCTTGATCACTTGAAGGGAGATTCATCAAGAAAAGAAATCAAGAGGGAGTATCATTTATTTGACCACCATTTTTTAATGGAACATACCTGGTTTTCTATAAAGTTAGAATGAGAGCTTATCTGCAATCACTTGGAGCTGATGTTGTGGAAATAGTTGAAGGAGGCTATCAGTATCCATCATCGATTCCTGCAGATGAAGCAGGAAAAAAGAAATATGACACCAATGAAAAAAATACCAACACTATTTTGGGAAGCTTGGAAAAATCAGAATTTGTGAAGGTCATGCAGATGAATACCACAAAGGATCTATGGGACAATATCATCCAAAGTTATGAAGGTGACACTGAGGTAAAGAGTTCCAAACTTCAAACCTTTAGAATTAAATATGAAACTCTGAGAATGCACAATGATGAAAGTATTTAAAGTTTCTTTCTTAGAGTAGATAAGGTCGTTATCTCAATGAGAAATCTTGGTGATGAAGTAAAATATTCGATACTTTTTGAAAAAATCCTAATATCTCTAACTCCAAAATTCGATTCAAAAGTCTCTACCATTGAATAAATGCAGGATTTGAAGAATCTTACTATTTAACATGTTGATGGGATCTTAATAGCCTATGAAATGAGAAAAGGGGGTGCATCAGATATCAAAGAGGAAACATTAAAAGATACTTATAAAGGAAAAGCAAAGGAGGAGCTCAAGTAATCAGGCTACGTATCAGATGGAGAAGAGCCAAACTTCATAAAGAAACTCCAAGGAGGAACTTGCAGATTTATAGGTAAGCTTCCATTAAAATCTTTTGCTTACGGAAGAGTTGGTCATTATACTGCTAAATTCCCTTATAAAGAAAACCATTAGAAAGCGAAGAATTCTGCAAAAGTGAATGTTAGAGGAAAGTTAGAAAACAAGAAAAGTTTCTACACACACGAAGATAGTGATGGTCTTTCAAATGGTGAAGAAGGTGAATTTGATCAATAATATCAATTACTTATGGCATTTGAAGATAAATATGTTGATGAGTCTGATGATGTCTTTATGGATGCCCTAGAATAAAATGATAATGTCATTAAATAAATAACTCAACTTAAAATTTGTCTAAAAGAAGCTAAATTATTTGAAGAAGTCTTGAAGAAACAAATTCTTGAAAAGGAGAGGCACAATGAAAAGCTAGAACTAGAAATAGTAAATATAAGTTCATTGAAATGACTGATTTGGGCTATGTTCACTACTATATTGGTATTGAAGTGACTCAAAATCCTAAGTTTATATTCCTCTCTTAGAAGAAGAACATTGGAGATCTATCGAACATGTTTGGCATGGCTAAGTGCAATCCTTTGATTACTCCAATGGAGCAAAACTCCAAGCTCACATCCATTGAAGGGAAATAATTTGAGGATACAAAAAAGTATAGACAAATTGTAGGAAGTATCATATACTTGAATAATACCAGACCATACATCTCATTTTCTATTGGAATCCTCTCCAAATTCATGCAAAAGCCTTGTGAGGGACATTCATCTGCTGCAAAAATAGTTCTAAAGTACTTGGAAGGGACTCAAGACTTTGGACTCAAGTATACACAAGTGGCTGACTTTAGCTTGATTGGATACTCTGATTCAAACTTTGATGGAGACAAAGAAACGGAGGTATCTACTTAAGGTTATATTATGAGTCTTGGATCAATATTCGTCTCCTAAATATCACACAAACAATTAGTTCCAGTAGATTCCATAATTGAGACAGAATACGTGGCAACAACTGAAGCAACAAAGAAAATTGTGTGGATTAGAAAAATTATGGAAGACTTGTAGATGAAACAAGTGCATTCAACTCCACTCATGATCTAAAAAACTTTTCAATAAATTTGGCCAAGAACCCAAAGTTCCATGATTGAACAAAGCACATCAATACAAAAGACCAAATGATTCGACATCATGTTGAGGCCAAGACAATCCATCTACGCCATTTTTCCACAAATGAGAATATTGTTGTTAGGTACCTATATTACTAGTGTAGTCCCTTATTTTTGTTTGTGTAGCCCCTTATTATTATTGTTTTACCCTTGTAACCCCAATATTATTATTATTGTGCCTTTACATTATTATTGTTAGGTCGGGTAAGATTATACTGTGACCCCATAGACTCCTATATAGAAGGAGGTTTTTTCATTTGTATCATCCAATAATTGTTAATTTATTAATGTAAATGAGGTTTCCCCTTTGAAGTGGCTTATTTCCAAGGCAATGATCTCTCTTTTCTTCCATTTTTGGAGTTGGTTTCATAACATCTAGAATCAGAGCTTTGGATTCTAGGGTTTCGCTACTCCAAACAGGTCATCGTGGAATTTTTGCTATAATTTTTTTCTATGAAGGCTCAGAATCTGAAAATTTTAACACGTAAAGTCGATATCTCGAGGAACATCCTGTAAAAATTTCAGATCTTGGTTCGCAATATTTTCAGAGATATGATCTGTGGAAGTTATGGTTTTTCAGGCTCATGAATTTCATCTAAAAGAGGCGACCATGGGAAAATCGTCATAACTCTCTCTCTAGGCATCAGATTTGAATTTTGTAAAAAGTGGCCACAAGTAAAGAGACTGCAATTTTATTTATATCAATTTCAGAGCTGAAGGATGAAACAGTGACACGTGGTACACCATACAAGTTCACTTTATGAACAAGTCCATAATTATGTCATTGTGGGATATTGGGCATAACTTTGTCTTGAAGAATCAAAATTAGGTCATACCTGTGGAAACGAAAAGAAAATTCATAGGGATACTACAGAACTGAATTTCAAATATTGAAGATCTGAAATCACAGAGATAATTCAGTTTCAATATTGAGCTCCTCAAAAGCAAGAAAAAGGTGTGTATTTGTTTTCAAATTGCATACATCTTGTTTGAAAAATCACTTTGAAGTGATTCAAAGAGCATATTGAAGCATAGATATCAGTGTTGGGTTTTAAAATTACCCCTAAAAATAATTCAACATCCATTAACCCCTCAGAATACTCTACTATGACTCATGAAGATGAATAAGTGCAACATGATATATCAAAAATACAAGAGCAAGTGCACAAAATTCCGCTCTCGCAAAGAGCAACAAAAAATGAAATGGATGTTTTGAATAAAGGCATGGAAGCTAAGATGGATGGTTTGAATAAATGTGTGGAAGCTAAGATGGATGGTTTGAATAATGGCATGGAATACATGGAAGAAAAAATGGAAAACATGAAAAATGATATAAAAGTAGACATGGAAGGCTTGACAAAGTTGATACAAGAAATGATTCCTAATGGCGAAAAGATAGTAGAGGAAACTCATGATGAGAAAAAAATAAATGTTAATCATGATGTCATAAATTCTAATGTTGGATGGAAGACCCACCATATTCCAAAGATCAATATGAGGAAGTTTGATGGCAAGGATCCTGTAACATGGATACTACAGATGGAGCAATATTTTGATCTCAATAATGTGAAAAACACACAAAAGGTACGCATTGAAACTTTGAACAAAATACATTTTTATGGTATCGATGTCTTTGCTCCCGTAAAAAAATTGTCACTTGGTCAATTTTTATGGAGGAAATGATAGCACATTATGAGGATACAAATAGAAACAACTTTTTTAGCCAATTGATAAATCTAAAACAAAAGGGTTAAGTGGTGGAGCACATTGAGAACTTCCAAAAATTGAATATAAAGGTAATTGATATTCCAGAGGAGCACAGGATTGATGTCTCCATAGGGAATTTAAAGGATAACATCCAACATGAGGTTCACATTTGTGAACCTGATTCATTGGAGAAGGCATTCCGGTTGGCAAGAAAAATTGAATGTAAAATTATGGTGACAAGGAATCCTACCACTCACATCTATAAATATGGAAGTGTTGCTACTCCTTAACTTCTACAACCTACAATGTTGACACCACAACAATTGGAAGAAAAAAGAGAAAAATGGCTTTGCTACATTTGTGATAGAAAATACACTAAATTTCATAAGTGTGCTAAGAAGAAATTATTTTACATATATTGTGAAGAGGATGAAGAAAATGAACAAGAAACTTCAAAATAAGAGGATATACACCAGGAAACAACCCTAGAAGAAGAAGAAATGAGTTCGAACATATCATGTAATGCATTGGTAGGAATTACCACTCCTAAAACTCTCAAGATAGAAGGACATATCAAGAAGAAAAAGGTAATGGTGTTGATTGATTTGGGTAGTACCCATAATTTTATTCATTGTAAGGTAGCCAAGGAATTGAATTGTTTCCTATACCCAACACCAACATGTCAAGTGATGGTTGGAAATGGAGGAACTATAAATTGCTCTGGAAAATGCCATAATATCAAGCTAACCATGGGGGAATATGTATTGAATAGTCCAATTCTTTCCATTCCAATGGGAGGTGCTGATGTTTTACTAGGAGTACAATGGTTACAATATTTGGGGATGATAGCCTTTAATTTTCAAGAAATTTTCTTGAAATATTTTTCGGAAGGAAAGGAAGTCGAATTATGGGGTATCGCAGGGAATCCAGGAAAGATAATAAATCTAATGTCAAGAAAAATATTATGAAGAAAGAACAACGAGGCATAATTTCACAATTATGCTCACTAGAAGTTCCAACATCAAAATCATCTATTTCTCCAGATCTCCAAAAAGTCTTGGACAATCATTCCAAGGTGTTTAAAAATCCTAAAGGACTCCCACCTATTCATGATCATGGTCATGATATTCATTTGATTCGAGGAAGTGTTCCTCCAAACATCAGGCCTTATAGATATCCTTATGTCCAAAAGAGAGAAATTGAACGTATGATTGCAGAAATGTTAGAGGCTGGTATAATTCAACCTACTGAAAGTTATTTCTATGCTCCAGTAGTATTGGTGCACAAGAAGGATGGATCATGGCGCATGTGTTTGGATTATAGGGAACTCAATAAGCTCACTATTAAACATAAATTTCCCATTCCTGTGATTGATGAATTATTGGATGAATTACATGGAGTAATTTATTTTACCAAGTTGGATCTTCATTTAGGATATCATCAAATTAAAATGAAGGCTAAAGATATTCCGAAAATAGCATTTCAAACTCATGAAGGCCATTATGAATTTTTGGTAATGCCTTTTGGCATTACCAATGCACCTTATACATTTCAAGGGTTGATAAATTCCATTTTCAAACCCTTAGAAAATTTGTGCTAGTATTTTTCGACGATATACTAATCTACAACAGGTCTTGGAAGGATCATGTTCAACATGTTGACAGGGTGCTCAAACTATTGGAGGAGAAACAATTATATGAAAAAACATCCAAATGTTTCTTTGGAGTACAAGAGGTGGAATATATGGGTCATATTGTATCTCACGAGGGTGTTAAGGTAGAGCCTAAAAAAATTAAATCCATTAAGGAATGGAAATTTCCCACAACCATAAATCAGTTGCAAGGATTTCTCGGGTTAATAGGGTATTATCGCAAGTTTGTTAAGAATTATGGGAGAATAACAACACCTATAACAACATTATTGAAGAAATATTCATTTTCATGGACTCTTGAAGCAAATAAGTCCTTTGAACATCTTAAAGAGGAAATGTGCCTAGCACCGGTCTTAGCTATGCCAGACTTCACAAAAACATTTATTGTGGAATGTGATGCCTCAGGAAATGGAATTGGTGTTGTTTTAATGCAAGAAGGAAGACCCATTGCTTTTGAAAGTCGCCCAATCAAAGGAAAGTATTTACAGAAAGCTATTTATGAGAATGAAATGTTAGCAGTACTACATGCACTAAAGAAATGGCGACCTTACCTAATGGGAAGACACTTCAAGGTAAAAAATGATCATGATAGTATTAAACACTTTTTGGAACAAAGACTATCTTTAGAAGAGCAGCAAAAATGGGTCACAAAGATGTTGGGTTATGAATTTGAAATCATTTACAAAAAAGGGAAGCTAAATGTTGTTGCAGATGCACTCTCAAGAAAGAATGAAGAGGTGGAAGCATGGCTTTGTTCCATTTCTATTATCCAGCCAGATGGGATAACTAAAACAAGGGATGAATGGAAGAAAGACGAATAAGTTTGGATACTCATTCAAAAGTTGTAGCAAGATCCTAGCACATCTGATACATTTAGTTGGAAAAATGATTCCTTATGGTACAAAGATCACTTATATATTTGTACGAATTCCCAACTAAAACAAGAAATTATTTTAGAATTGCACACTTCTCCTTTAGGAGGATACTCAGTCTTTTTTAAAAACTTACCACAGGGTGAAAAAATATTTTTTTTGGGATGGCCTTAAATCTGATATTCAAAAGTTTGTGGAAAAATGTTTGGTTTGCCAGCAAAATAAAGTTGAGACAATTAAGACCCTGGGTCTTCTACAACCTTTATCCATTCCAAGTCAATGTTGGGAGAAGATTTCAATGCATTTTATCATAGGTTTACGTAATTCTGACAGAAAGAGTGTCATCACGGTGGTAGTTGATAGAATTACCAAGTATGCACACTTTTGTGCATTATCTCATCCATTTAATGCAAGTATAGTTTCTACTGCATTTATGGAAACAATTCAAAAGATACATAGAAACCCAAAGATTATTAAGACCCCGGGTCTTCTACAACCTTTATCCATTCCAAGTCAATGTTGGGAGGAGATTTCAATGGATTTTATCATAGGTTTACCTAAGTCCGGAAGAAAGGGTGTCATCATAGTGGTAGTTGATAGAATTACCAAGTATGCACACTTTTGTGCATTATATCATACATTTAAAGCAAATATAGTTGCTACTGCATTTATGGAAACAATTCAAAAGCTACATGGAAACCCAAATATTGTTGTAAGCAACAAAGATCCCATTCTTACTGGAAATTTTTGGACAAAATTATTTTCATGTTTGAGTACTCAACTAGCTCATTGCTCATCTTATCATCCTCAATCCGATGGTCAAATTGAGATAGTGAATAAATGTTTGGAAGGATATCTTCGTTGTTTTGTATCTGATAAACAAACACAATGGGTCAAGTGGTTACCTCTCGTTAAATGGTGGTATAACAATTCCTTCCATACTACATAAAAAATGACCCCATTTATGGAACTTTATGGATATATTCCACTGTCCATCACATCATCTTGAAGATATAATGCTATGGTTCAAGCAGTGGAATATCACATCAAGCATCAATAAGAAGTTCTCCAACTCTTAAAGGATAACCTAAATTTGGCACAAAATTTAATGAAACAACATGCAGATCAACATCGTAGTGAGAGAAGTTTTGATGTAGGAGACTGGGTATTTTTACGACTACAACCATAAAAACAAATGTCCCTCAAGTAATCTAAGAAGGATAATAAATTATCACCAAATTACTATGGTCCTTACAAGGTGTTGCAAAATATTGGTACTATGGCATACAAATTGGAGCTTCTTGATTCTTTGCGAGTGCATCTAGTTTTCCACGTTTCATGCTTAAAGAAGGTTATAGGTGAAAAACTTCTAGTTCAAACAATATTTCCAGAACTTGATGAGGAAGGAAAAATAATATTGGAACCTGAAGTAGTCACGGAAACAATAACTCAACAGTTACGAAATCGATCAATTTCAGAGTATCTCATAAAGTGGAAGAACTTACCCACTGAAGATTCTACATGGGAGGATGAGGATTTTATACAGAAGCACCCAGAGCTACTCAAGTGTTGAGGACAACACTTTTTTTGAAGGAGAGGGGCATGTAAGGTCCCTATATTACTAGTGTAGTCCCTTATTATTGTTAGTGTAGCCCTCTTATTATTATTGTTGTACCCTTGTAACCCCAATATTGTTATTATTGTGCCTTTAAATTATTATTGTTAGGTCGGCTAGGATTATATTGTGACCCCATGGACTCCTATATACAGAAGGAGGTTTTTTCATTTGTATCATCCAAGAATTTTTCATTTATGTAATGTAAATGAGGTTTCCCCCTCGAAGTGGCTTATTTATGAGGCGTTGATCTCTCTTTTCTTCCATTTTTGGAGCTGGTTTCATAACAATTTCATACATCTTCACCAAAGCACTTGGAGGAGAAAAGTTTGAAAGATTTATAATGATGCTTGGACTCACCAACATCCCTTCAGATTAAGGGGGGGAATGTTAACACCTAATCCTTGGGATTGGGTGAAAATGTAAAATATTGTAAATAGAAAATAAGGAGAACGAAATATGAAGAGAAAATGGGATATGATCCCATAAGCCACTCCCTCCATGTATATAATTATGTGCACTCTCAATTCAATTCAATTCAGTTTTTGGTGGAGTTACCTCCTGGCCTAACACTAAGAAAGGAACTTGAGAAAACAAGGGGTCTAAATCTTATATTTTCTAAAGGATTTGAGACCTTAAAAGAAACCATCAAAGTACAACGCTCTCCTCTAATAAATACAAGTCTTGGATATAATGGAGAAACATTAAAATCCTATGAAACATGTACATAAAGCTACCTCAATGCAGTAAAGGGAAATATTCATCAAAATTCAGCTCTCAACAAAGGAATGAGGGATCAAATGTCTCTCAAGTAAAACATCCTTACTACAATCAAAAGTGAAGCTACCCAAAAAGGTACTATACTCCTAGGAACTTCTATTTCAATGGTCAGTGCTTCTCTTGTCATAATTTTGGTCATAAGGATATTCAATGTGTTTCTTATAAAAATATTATGACTAAAGAAGCAAGAAAACAAAATAATGAGATTGGGTCAAATAAATACTCCTACAATGCCTTCTCACCTCTCCAAGATGAAACAAAATGTCCCTTTTGCAATAAATTTGGGCATAAAGAAATTGAACGCAAAATAAAAATGAGACCAATCCCACAACATGAACAAAACGCAACAACATCTAAGGCATGGAAAAAGAAAACCATAGAATCTGAAAATTATGGCTTAGCTTTGTATGCAAGAGATCAAGAAAACCTGTGATACATTGACAGTGGATGCTCAAAGCATATGATAGGTGACAAATACAAGTTTATGTACTTTAATGAAATAAATAAATAAAATAATGTAACCTTTGGAAATAACTCACCTGCTGCTATAAAAGGGAAACAATCTGTTTTGCGAAAGAATAAGGTTAAAGCTAGAAATGTTTTGTTTGTTGATGGATTAAGGCATAAATTATTGAGTGTTAGCCAAATGTGTGACCAAGGGAATGAGGTTGTTTTCATATCAAATAATTGTGTGGTACATAATCTCAATACATTTAAGATCATAATAAGGGGAACAAAAACTCTAGGTATTGTCTTTGTCTTGGAAGGAGGCCAAGAGCATTGTTACTTGCGAAAATAAGAAGAAAGCTCTTTTTGGCACACAATATTAGGACATCTAATCTTCACCCAATTACATAAGTCAAGAAAAATGGGAGCAATACGTGACTTTCCTAACATCTCTCTACCAGAAAATAACATATGCAAATCATGTCAATTCGGTAAGAAAACAAGAGTTCGGTTTAATGCTACAAAAGGTACTTCAAGTAAGACACTTGAACTTATTCATAATTATTTGTGTGGTCCTATGAGAAATAAGTCTCCTTGGGGTGAAAAATACTTCATATTATTCATTGATTATTTTACAAGGATTTTTTGGATTGGCTTATGGAAGAGTTGGTCAGTATGCCGCTAAATGCCCTTATAAAGAAAACCACGAGAAAGGGAAAAATTATGAAAAAGTGAATGTTAGAGGAAATTTTGAAAACAAGAAAGTTTTTACACACACGAAGATAGGGATGGTATTTCAAATGGTGAATAAGGTGAATATGATCAAGAATATCAATTATTTATGGCATTTAAAGATACTTGTGTTGATGAGTGTGATGATGTCTTTATGGATGCCCTGGAAGAAAAGGATAATCTCATTGAAGAAATAACTCATCTTAAAATTTGTCTGGAAGAAGCTAAATTATTTGAAGAAGTCCTGGAGAAACAAATAAGGGGCCCAATGAAAATCTAGAACTATAATAGTAAGTCTAAGAAAGGAACTTGAGAAAAAAAGGGTCTAAATCTTAGATTTTCTAAAGGATTTGAGACCTTAGAAGAATTCATCAAAGTACAACACTCTCCTATAATAGAGACAGGTATTGGATATAATGGAGAAACATTAAAATCCTCTAAAGTTGGTACAAAAAGCTATCTCAATGTTGTAAAGGGAAACAATCATTAAAATTCCAACTCTCAACAAAGGAACGAGGGATCAAATGTCTCTCAAGTAAAACATCCTCACCACAATCAAAAGGGAAGCTACTAAAAAAGGTACTATACTCTTGAGAACTTCTATTTCAATGGTCAATGCTTCACTTGTCATAAGTTTGGTCACAAGGCTATTAAATGTGTTGCTTATAAAACTATTATGACTAGAGAAGCAAGAAAACAAAATAATGAGATTGGGTCAAAGAAATTCTCCTACAATGATTTCTCACCTATCCAAGAGGAAACACAATGTTCCTTTTGCAATAACTTTGGGCATAAATAAGCTGAATGCAAAATAAAAATGAGACCAATCCCGCAACATGAACACAAGGCAACAACATCCAAGGTATGGAAACAGAAAACCATAAATATGAAAATTGTGGTTTAGCTTTGTATGCAGGAGATCAAGAAAATTTGTAGTACATTTATAGTGGATTCTCAAAGCACATGACATGTGACAAATACAAGTTTATGTCCTTTATTGAAATAAAGAAATAAAAGAATGTAACCTTTGGAAATAACTCACCCGCTGCCATCAAAGGGAAAGGATATGTTTTGCTAAAGAATAAGGTTAAAATTGGAAATGTTTTGTTTGTTGATGGGTTAAGACATAACTTTAGTGTTAGTAAAATGTGTGACCAAGGGAATGACGTTTTTTTTTCAGATCAAAGAATTGTGTAGTTCGAAATCTCGATTAAGATAAGATTGTAATAAAGGGAACAAGAAATCTGGGTAATGTCTATGTCTTGGAAGGAGGCTAAGAGAATTATTACTTGAGAAAATAAGAAGAAGGTTGGTTTTGGCACAAAAGATTTGGACATCTAATATTCACCCAATTACACAAGTTAAGCGAAATGGGAGCAATATGTGACTTGCTTAACATCTCTATACCAGAAAATAACATATGCAAATCATATCAATTTGGTAAGAAAACCAGAGTTCAGTTTAATGCTACAGAAGGTACTTCAAGTAAGCCACTTGAACTTATGTGTGGTCCTATGAGAAACAAGTCTCCTCGGGGTGAACAATACTTCATATTATTCATTGAATATATTACAAGAATGTGTTGGATTGGCTTATTGAAACATAAAGATGAAGCATTTGATAAATTTAAATTTTCAAAGTTCTAGTAGACAATAAGTTAGATTTGAAAATCAAAAGTCTTAGATCTAATAGAGGAGGAGAGTTTATATCAGATGAGTTCTTTGAATTTTGTGAACAACATGGCATCAAAAGGAAGTTTTATATAGCTAAAACACCTCAACAAAATGTAGTGGTAGAAAGAATGAACAAAACAATCCAACAAATGGCACGTGCCATGCTTGATGAGTCTGGAACACTTCATACCTTATGGGGAGAAGCAACACATACAACTGCGAATATCCTTAACAAAGCTCATGTTTAGGTAAACAATGATAAAACTTATTATGAACTATGGTTTGGTAAGCCTCCAACTGTCAAACATTTTAGAGTTTTTGGAAGAAAATGTTTCATAAAGAATAATTATTTTAAGCTTGAAAAGTTTGAATCTAGGGATGATGAAGGAATCCTCCTTGGATACTCCTCTAGAAGAAAATGATATAAATGCTATAATAAAATACTTCAAAAGATTGTTAAATGCATATATGTTGTGATTGATGAAGCATCTACATGTACCAAAAGGGAAGCACTAACATAAGACATATTTGTTCCTACTACAAGTCAAAAGGTTGTGGGAGAAGGAATTAGTGAAGCATCAAATGAAGGAAATGAAAACACATAAACATCAGAAAAGACTCCTTCAAGGTATGTTAAAAAAAATCACCAGATTCTCAAATTCTAGGTGAAAAGGAAGCTGAAATACAAATTAGAAGAACCCTTGTTGGAACTTCTAGTTACCTAACTTTACTATCCACAATCAAACCTCAAAATGTAAATCAAGCAAGAAAAAATGAAAGTTGTATTAATGCAATGAATGAAGAACTTAATCAAATAGAAAATAACCATACGTGGGAATTAGTACCAACACCTCATGATTTTTTTTTTTATTGGGACAAAATGGGTGTTAAAAAACAAACTAAATGAAAATGGAGAAGTAATTAGAAACAAAGCAAGACTTGGATGCAAAGGTTATGCTTAGCAAGAAGGAATATACATTTAAGAAACATTTGCACCGATAGCTAGAATTGAAGCCATAAGAATGTTTCTTACATTTCAAGCTTTCATAACTTCAAAGTATTTCAAATGGATGTTAAATCTGTATTTCTAAATGGGGTTCTAGAAGAAGAAGTTTATATTGAAAAACCCGAAGGCTTCATTCTAGGAAATGATAAAAATCTTGTTTGAAAACTTAAGAAGGATTTGTATGGATTAAAACAATCTCCTCGTGCATGGTATTATCGTCTTGACAAGTATTTTTAAGAAGAAGGCTTCACAAAATAGTCCGCATATAGCAACCTATATATAAAATCTGATAAAGACAAACTTTTGATAGTTGTTGTTTATGTAGATGACATCATATTTGGAAGTGATGTAAAATCTATGAGTCAAGAATTTGCTTATGTTATGTAGCAAGGATTTGAGATGTCTCTACTAGGTGAACTAACATACTTTCTTGGTACTATTTGTGGTGAAATCACAACGCCCCCATTTTTAATTTATTATCTTTATAGTAATAATGGGGACCCTATTCGTAAATTTTGGCTAAATCATCTTTTCGTACTTTTTTCTGGTTAAGTGTCTGACAATTTTGCTAGATTTTTATTTTGTTTGGAATTCCATTATGATTGATTTAGTGCGTTGGACTTTTCGCTAGCCTTCAATTGGTTCTCGTTTCATCTCATTTGGATGTACAATTTGCAAATGGTGCTTATCCAAAGTATAATAATTTTTACCGCTAAGGCTAAAAAGTGTACAAAATGTATATTATTTTAATTTTTGTAAATTACTTATAAATATTGATTTTTACTAATTAATTCATTTTTCATTAATGATTATACAAAATCTCCACAACCAAATTGTAAAATAATTAAAATCCGAAATCCCTTAATTATCAAATGGTTGTAGTTTTTAAAATGTTGACGGGACCTTAATTATCAAATGGCTGTAGTTTTTTTTAATGTTGACGAGACCTTAGTTATCAAGCGGCGATAGTTTATGGAGGAAGGGACCCACTTCATGTGGTCCTCCTCTCTTCCCTCACCGCATTTCACCTTTCCCATATCGAAATATCGACACTACTCTTTAATATCGGAACTCCTTTTTATATTACTCTGAAATATTTAACTCTCAAAACTCCTATTTACTTGCACCTTATAACTCCCTCTGCTCTCTCTTTGGCACCTCAAAACACATTTTTTCAGATCCTTATTTAAATTCTCCTCTGAAACCTTCTTACCTCACTCCTCACCCCATTGGAACATCAGAACTAACTACCCCATCATAACCTTGGAACAAATTTAATACCATAACATCAATTAAAAATCTCCTCCGATATGCCTCCTCTAATGCCTCCTACCACTCCATACCTAAAGCCTCCCTCCTCATTTATGATGGGTCCATGCAAATGGAACCAAAAGCCACCAAGGCCCATTCACATGGACTAATGGCCACTTGATACATGTCCCATTTTAGTTTTTAATATTAATTAATTTAATTATTTAATAATTTGTAATTATAATACAATATTTAATTAATAATTCAATTCAGTAATTTATTTTTCAATTAATATGTAATTAATTTAAAATTTTTAATTAAATTGTATATAATTAATTAATTCTATAACTATAATTAAATTAATATTAATTAATGTAATAATTGTTAATTTTTATTTATTTAGTTAATTAATAATTATTAATTAAATTAACTCATATTAGATTTTTAATTAAAATCTCTGAATTTTAGCCTTGGCATACATTTTTCCAGAAATCTAAAAAATTTTGACACTTCAACTTCAAAGAGGTATATCCCAATATTTACTCAACCAAATGAAGTTCATAATAGCTCATTGGAAAGCTACGACAAAGGAGAATAATCCAAGAAAGTTAATTTTAGCAGATTCAATCATTTAATTACCCATAAATTCAATATAAGACAAAGTATCGAATTTGAAACAACAATTAGTTTCTCCAAATTTTGATTTGGGAAAATTTCATTTCCTTTGGAAAACTGTTGTCACTAATTCATCCTCCAACATTACTCAAAAGCTAATCAAATCCATTAGAAGCAATCACATCTTTAAATTTATTTGGATTTTATTTATTTTAATTTAGCAATTTCATAAGAGTTGTTTTTTTTTCTCCATATTTTCTAATTTTGATTTTTAGTATGCAATTTCATTTATTTTTGGATTTTGATTGGTTTGTGGCAGGAGACCAGTTGAGGAAGTTCATATCTGAGGCACTTTGGAGCAATGGAAAGAGTCCATCATGAAGACTTTAGATCTCTAATTGAAGTTTTGGAGAATCAATTCCTAACAACCCTCCTATTTTGGATTTTTGTAAATTATTAAATAACAGTTTAGAGAATGAAAAAAAAATTCATGTTCTTTGCAACTAGAGGTTATGAAAGCACTATTGTAATAGGAGATTATAGTTGTAGGTGAGAGGAAAATTTCAGACCCGAGGTTTGGGGAAACTCTATGATTTTTCTTGTTGTGCATTTGCACTATTATAATGTACTGTAAGTTGAATTATGGAGAGAAAAAGTATTTTTATTTCTGAAAGAGAAGCTTGTTTGGCACTACTGTTAGCAATTTCTCCAAGGAGTTGAAGCTGCTCAAGGACTACATAATTTGTATTGAATTTCTTGTATGAGTTTAATAAATTTTTATTTCATGTGCACTATTGTGAGAGATGTTAATTAATAATTTTTGTTATCAGAATTTCTACAATTGATTATATAATTTGTTCTAAATAGTGTGCGACATTTTGATATTGAGCACTACTGTCGTATCAATTGTTTTATGCTATTGAAGTTCTATAAGAGCTATGTCTGATGGATAAAACAAAATTAGAATTAATATGAATTCATTGAGATAGGGATGCATTGGGCAGTGACTATTTAAATACATTCCCATTTTTTTTTTCTCTTTCATTAATTAAATGAATTACTTCTTTAATTGATGAAAATTATATAAGGAATTCAATCATATAAATAGTCCTTTTACTCTAGTTAGTTATTCCATCAGCTCTCGAATTGAGAGAGGGATATCCTTTTCCTATTTTGAGAAAGGATTAGATTTACTTGCATCTTAGAGTAAATTGGCATTTATATTTAATTCTGCATTCTAGAAGTCCCCTCATACAAGGGAAAAAATTAATTACGATTTGGTTGAACCGTAAATTCAGCTTAAGGATCAGTTTCTTGTATGAGCTTTGCAAGAGGGAAAATCTGATTTCTCTTTTTCTATTGGAAAGTAATATAAATACTATAATCCAACAAAGGAGAGAGGGTCATTGGACCCAATTGAAGTAGTAATAATCACTACATCAAAAATATAAGAGCTTAGTTGGGGATTGGATCGGATGGTCTCCCTTACATGTTGATGAGGTCATTTATACCATCAACATTTTTGGTGCCAGAACGAAGGCTTGACGACTTGTTGACTTTTGGAGTTTTTGTATTTTAAAGTTTTTATTTAATCACAATGGATCCTCCAAAATCCAAAAATTCTTACTTAGAGTTGTACCTTTGGACGTGCATCTGCCAATACTCCATCGGAAATAGCAATACACTTGTCAAAGGAAAAATTTAACGGTAAGAATAATGTTTCTGCATTTGATCATGCCTTACATTTTATTCAAAAATTTGAAAATTCTACTTTTCATGATATTTTTTTCTTTCTTTTTTGGTAGTTTAGACTAATCCTAATCTTTCCATTTTTTTCTCCTCCCATCCCACCCATGGGTTTTGAACCGGTGACGTTGCATACAGAGTGCCTTAACAACGCACCCCATCCTTGACTTCTCTACACCATGTGGGCTGATTTTCATGATATTGATGAAGGTATTTTATGCAAAATTTTTACTCTTACATTCTCGGGAAAAACCAAAATATGGGGTGAATCTCTTCTAGTTGCCTCTATTCACAGTTGGGATCAATTTATCATAAATTTCCTTTATTAATTTGATGGCTATGATTATGAACATGTATGTGATGAACTTGAATATTTATGAAGTTTTGAAAATGAATATTTCATAGGTTTCACTATTAGATTTTGATTAATTTGTTTAAGATTCAAAGTCGAAGATAAACCTTCAGATATTTTTTTTGGGTAAATTAGGCTACTTCTATATTAATTCGAAAATAGAAACATTAAATATGCTACAGGCTGGGTTGGTAAGTTGCACTTAACCTATCCCAGCCTTAGCTGCTCGATTTCGGGGCTGCCGCCATGGAGGAAACCAATCTAGAAAATACTTGAGACAAAAAATTACAAAATGCGCAGCAAACCTGATGTATCCAGATATTACAAAATTTTTAGAAGCATAACTATAGCTTGAGATTCCTTGGTATTAGCATGAATGAAAAAAGCCAAGGAAGAACTGAGTAGCTTCACAATCCTTAGTCTTTCACATCATCATTACTATCAGGTACTTCCTCCTCTATGGGGCAGGTGTACGCCTGCGCAACTGCTTTCTCTGAATCTTCTTCTGGACGCATAGGTTTGGGTACTGGTGTGCATAGGATGGGGGGCACTAGATACTACGCATCAGGGAAGCACGTCCAAATTCCGTCAGAATCCATAATCCATACATATGTTTCGTCATCTTCATCCTCCTGAGCCGACAGGGGATTAGTCTTACGAGGCGGGGGTTGCGCTTGGTGTGCAATGATAGACTTTCAGGACTGCGTTTGCCTCTCTGCACAGCTTGGACAGGGGATTCTTCCTCCTGCTCAGGATCGGGGCTCTGTCTAGCATAGTTGCCAGAGGAGGAGCCTTCAACAAACTACAGACGATTTTCCAATCCACGGTGGTAACGTCCAGGGAGAGCCCCTCTCTGACTGCCGCAGATGGTTCTTTGGCGCAACTTGGGAGCCATTTCCCGCAGAAGCAGAGGAGTGGCTTCACTGGAAAGGTGCGTAACAAGGGGGAAGACAATATCACAGACTAGAGGAGTAGAAGGGCCAAGGCTAAGCTATGCAGGCTGGATAGTCACAGCCCAAAGTGGTTTGCGCAATGGGACTCTAGGAGGAGAGTTGCGTGGTGGCCTGGTGGTGTAGGAGGGCAGAAAAAGAATCAAAAGGAAAGACTGAAGGAACTTATTGTGAGTCTATTTGGAATGAGGGTTCATCCTTTTATAAGGTCTGAGACACATGCGAGGGGGAGGGTCATGAGTGAGCCTAGCACGCAGCTGTGTGTCATATCCAATTCCCTAAGCAAGCTCGAGGGAAGTGTTATAGCTGTTTTTCATACCAGTGCTGTTAATCATTAATGATGATTGCTACAGAGGGGTACCCTGGAGGGGGTAACTCGGTATCAGATGTCTCTTCATCATGCCTTATCCCATTTCTCATGTGCGGATGGTTAACGGAATGAGGATCCACATTGGGTGAGGCCCTGCGAGGTTGATCTCCGTCCTCAAGGGTGTGGGAAAGATGATCGTCATTCATACCACTTCTATCACCCGAATCCCAGGGGAGAAGATCCTTTTGAATGAGAGTATGGAATTCTTGTCTTAAGGAATCATCCTCTACCTGGGTGAGGTTGGAATGATACAACTCTCTATGGCTATCCACCCCCTTATTTGCAAGGAGGTCCGCACTGAAGTTTTATTTCCTTCGCAAATGACAGAAAGTGGTAGCTATGTGATTGTGTATTAGCTATTCCAGAAGCTTGAGCCTATGGGCTAGCCTCCAGCTGGTGGAAAATTTTGAGGACGCCATTCCTTGGAGAATTCTTGTTGCCGCCGCAATGATGATTTATGAGTCTCCCTCCATTTCCAGGGGGGAATAGTGAAACTCAATTGCGATATGAATACCCTGGATTAGCCCCTCCATCTTCGCAGAATTGTTGCTATCCCATCCCAGATTTCCGTGGTAAATATGGAGTAGCTTGCCTTGAGAGTTCCTGAGAATTCCTTCGAATCCTGCATTTCCGGGGTTTCCTTTGGATGCACCATCGAAGTTGCATTTAAAGAAGCCATTTGGAAGGGGGGGGGGGGGAGGGGGCTTCCATTTTTTAGGGGCAAGGATTCTACCTACACTTCTGGGATTGATGTCCAGGGGGGTATTTATACTAATATGAAAATTATTCCATATGTGGTGCTCCGCGATAGAGGTGGGGAGATCCTCTCAGCTCCAAGCATATAGAGCCATTGTTTCAGAGAGGTTGCTATGTATCCGAGCCTAGAGCTGCTCTGAAGTGGATACTTTTTCTTTGAAGATTCAACTGTTCCTTTCCTCCCTATGTTCCAGATAAGAATACCCAGAATTATCTTCCAGAGTTTATTCAGGAGAGTGTTGGTGTAAGGATTATCTATCCAACTGCTGATGGTGTTGATGCTGTTTCCCCTTACTAGGTTGGTACTGTTAGTCATCCATAATTTGATCTTATCCACAGATGAATAAGTTGAAAATATCATATTTCTAGAAACAATATTTGCAGAAACATCATGAGTTCTAGAAATCTCACGGCCTTCATTATCCTAAGTCTATCAATTCACTAAAAAACTTCACTCAAAGTCCTCCAAGTTATCCTGCCATCTAAAAAGGAAATTGTTTCAGGCTATTTCCACCATTTTTTTCATCTCCATTCCATTTCCTCATCTTATCACTCCTGCCCTTATTTTTCATCAACCTTTTCCCTTTATAAAGCTCATTTTTCCTTCATTAAATCTCCATTTCTTCCAAAATACCCATTTAAATCATTAAAAACCCTTTTATATGGTTTAAATTCCTCTTTTTTATACCTATCGGAACCTCTAAAAAGTCTAAAAAAACCCATTTTCTAGACCTTTTTCCGACCCCTTTATAAAGTTTGGCCTTAAGCCCCTTTTCAAGCTTGAGACCTCGGCCTCCTTCCCCACATGAACCAAGGCCTGTGACCAATGGTTAAAGCCTAACCCCTTTATAATCAAAGTCCCCGCCCCATTCTATTCATATAACCCAAAGGGCATGACCATCCGCTAGGTCCTAAAGCCCTCATCCTTTTCTGACCCTCGGTCCTATTCTCCCCACAGGAGCATACCTCCTCCACGATCTCTTACCCCGCACCCTTTCTCTTCTCCCAAAGCCAATCCAAACCATCGATCCCTTAGATTCAACGGTTATGGCACTCCCGTAACTCATCGACCCTCTCCACCATCCTCCCATCCATTCATCTCCCGGATTAATCTCCACCATGGATCCCCTCAGATCCAACGGCTCCCATACATCCTCACCCCGAAAAAGGATTTACATCGCCCGCTGGCCCACCACCCATTGCTCCACCGCCCATCCAATCCCCCTCCAACACCTGTCTTCCACTACCACGTCCGCCCGATCAACTTCGCTGGTTGGGATGAACCCACATCGTTGATCTGACTCACTCAGATCCAACGACTCCCGATCAATATCACACAAAAATTTATGTCAGGATTTAACGACCCATTTTCACGTGAAATAGGTGGTTTTTCCCAGGGCGTGTGTCAACCAATGTATGGTATCACGTCCATATGGACAGATACTGCTTACCATCCATCTCTTGCATGAAAACCACCTTACCCTTTTTTCGCGCCACTATTCAAAATTCGCCTCGTTTTCTTCTGGTTTCGCATATGAAACCCTTCCCTGCAAAATCCCCTTCCTCTATGATGCTTCATAACCACTCCTCACGCCTATGTAAGTAGTTTAAACCCGAGAATGTAGGTTTTATTAATGTGTTTATTTGTTGTAGGATAAATGGCGGATAAAGGTTTGGAAGCTGCCCTCCCACAGTCAAATAAGTGACGAAGAGCCTTTGGATGACGATCCAAAGGGACAGAAATATGAGAAGAAGGGAATAAAGGGTTTAATTTGAAGGTTAGATTGATAGGTCATGACCATCAATGGAATCGAAGAAACCCTACACACAAAAAACAAAAGAAGAATCAGTGAAGATATGAAGAAACAAATGACCGAAGACTTGATCACAGTAAATGAATGAAGAGATAGAGATCAGTCCTTTAAGTCAGTGATTAGGAAGCTAAAGGTCGAAAGATAAAGGATTAAAGGTTAAGAAAGTTGTTTTAATAGAAACTTTCAAATTAAGAAAACAACTCAGCAAAGAAGATCAATTAAAAAGGAAAATCAAGGCTAAAGGTCCTAAAGAGCAGTTTTATGATTAAATCAAGAAGAATTAGGCCTAAAGATAGCCTCAAACGCATCAAAAGGGAGCAGTTATTTCATCAAAAATATCAACTGACTCCTTTGGCCAATTCTTATCTGTAAAGGCAAACAAGCAGTAATTACACAAAAGAATATATTTTAAACTGTCAGAACAGTTATTGTAAAGATAGGGTAGAGCCTTAAAAGTCAATATTTTCCACCTATATTTATTTCAGAAATTAAGACAATGTTATTTAACAAAGAAGTAGCTACAGATATTCTTACCTTATTCCCTACGTGGTTTTCAAGGCTAGGAATGCATTTACTCTGTAATTAATAACATTTTGAACCCTAGAAGAGTTTCACCTTCTCATTTGCAGTATAAATACTGCATTGGAACTCATTGTAAATGTTGGATTTTGATGACTGATGCTGGAATAATACATAGTCCTTTGAAGCTCTTGAAGAGAAATTGATGTCTTGGAAATCATGCATGCATGATCTGATTTGCTTATTGATGGAGAAGGATTGCTTGCAGGATCCATAGGCTTGGTTGATGGTGAAGTTTTCTTTTGTTTATGTTTTCTAGTTTTCCATTATGTTTTACATCTTGCTATGTTGCAGTAGGACAAATAATTTAGATTAAGAAATGTTTTCTAATGGCACCTTAAATCTGTTTGTCCTTCAATGCCTTAATGTTTTCTTCTGCTAAGATATATTAGATAAATCATTTATTGCTCTCTAACAAGTTCTTAGCTCGTCCATTTCTTGAATAAATTAGATCAGTTAGTATCAATTATGATTTATGATTAGCCCTACATATTGTTGCCACTGAAATATTCTGTTCTTGGAATCATCTCTTTAAAGCAGCTTTGTCTAGGTTTGTCAAAGAAGTCTGTTTAAAATCATGCTCTTTGCCTTTACTTAGCTAAAATTGTTCTAAGGAAACCTTATATCTGTAACTTTGGATGTTAGAGTTTTCTCTCCTTCTATGGTTATAGTTACTTGTGTATCTTAAATGTTTTTCTACTCTAGATGATAAAAGCTCTGAAAGTTGGATAAGTTTCTTACCTTTCTACATTTTTTATCTGAATGTTTGTCTTGGTTAATTATCTGTTTTCAGTTTGAAATCAAATGGATTAGGTTCTGCTTATGCCTTTGATTCTCTTGCTGTTCTTATCAATTTTATAACTCCCTCAGTTTACAAGTATATAAAGGATTCAGTTTCAGCCCTTTATTAGTTTGTTTTTCTCAATCTTTAATGTCCATCTCATGATCCTTCACAACTTTAAAGATCCACCAACCAAGTTAAATTGCCCTGCAAATTCTCTTGACACCATTAATGAACTCATTCATGAACTTGTTTGACTCCATTGCCCAATGAATTAACAATCTTCCATGTTTCCTATCTAAAATCTATCAAAGTATCATACCCAACCAAAAACAATCAAAATACCTTGCACTTAACATCTAGCCTAAAATCAACCCTAATCAGTAAATAAGACATATCTTTGCACACATTGAGTGATCCCTCTCCGAATCCAGGAAGGCTAGGTCCCTGGATTCCAAAGCTTGGTTTGATGTTACCCTGTCCATTTGTATCTCAATCAATATAGAAAATTACGGGGAGCTAAGAGGTACGACGACATAAAACAACAATTCTGTCCCAAAAGTCATTAGTTGTAGGACATTGGTCCATCAGGTGGTCGATGGTTTCCAAGTTTTCCTGGCATAGGGGGCATCTGGAGGGTCCTACAAACCCTCTCTTAAAAATATTCTCCCAAGTGAGGATGCGATGTTTACTGAGTAGCCAAAGAAAGGTGGCTACTTTAGGGCAGAGGTTAGCCGACCATATCTTTTTCTAGATGATATTTGTTGGACCTGGATTCTGCCAATGAAGGAGGTTGTAGGATTCCTTAGTGAAGTAGTTGCCACTTGTCATGTTACCCCAACGAAGGATGTCAGGGCCTAGCTGTACTTTGAATTTTCTTTTAGTGCTTAGTTCCTCTCAAATGTCTGTGTGGCTCTCATCGTTCCAATCATCTTTACATCTATTCGTGTGTAGCCATTTCCTATATCCTTGGGTTGTGTCATCAATCTAGAAGTCTTGTACATTCTGTCGTTGCCTGTTTTGTAGAGCTGCACTCCATATAGGTCCGGGGAAGATGGAAGATAGTCTCGGCAGTTGCTACCACGAGTCTTCCCAGAATCTTGCTTGATTTACACTGTGCAGCTCCTAGAAGGTGTGGCTCTGTATCATTTGCTTTTGGTTGCTAGATGATTTCCATATTTGGGATCCTCGAGGATCTATGTTGAAATGGATAAGGTCCTCCTTGGGCCATGAATGGGCATACTTGGCCACCCATATATTTTCCCATGGAGTGTAGGGGTTTGAGACCCATTTCCACCAGATACTAGCTCCCATGATGTTGTTACTGTGCTTAGGGTCGTGCAGCCCTAGTCCCCCATGACTTTTTGGAGTGAACACATCCTTCTAGTTGACTAAGGCCCATTTGTTTTTCTCTTTGGTGCCACCCCATAGGAAATATATTTGCAATTTGCGCATGGCCTTGAGGACCCATTAGGGGGCTGCTAGGACCGAGAAGAGGTATATGGGGAAGGGATTGCAGAATAGATTTGATGAGAATTAGATGACTAGCTATATTTAGAGTGCGATGGGTCCAGTTGGATAGTCTGGTTTCCATTTTTCCAGCAGAGCTTGCCAGGAGGAGTGATTAAAGGCAATGTTATTGAGAGGGGATCCAAGTATTTGGAGGGAAAGGATGCGATGGAAAATCCTATAATGCTGGCAATGTTGCGCTGAGAGAGAGGGGGGTACAGAAGAAAAATATTTGTGATTTATCAGGGTTGACCTCAGTACTGGAGGCTTCAGAGAAGGTATATAGAAGAGATTGAGGGTACTGGCTTCCTGGACCAAGGGGTAACCCATTATCATGTTGTCTTCCATAAATTGTTGATGGGAGGAGGGAGGCAGGTTGTGAAGGGGAGACCATGCAGAGCACCAAACTGGATGGAGCTTTTGAGGAGGCAACCCAGTCCTTCAGCCATAATGATGAAGATGAAGGGTGAGAGAGGGTCCCCTTGTTTGATTCCTCTTGAGGGGTTGAAGGTTTCAGAGGGAATACCATTGACCAAAATGGAGAGGAAAGGAGAGGTAATGAGACTCATGATCCAGCGTACCTAGGTGTGGCTGAAGACGAACACTATGAAAACATTTTTGATGTAGTCCCAGCTAATTTTGTCAAAAGCCTTGGAAAGATCGATTTTGAGAAGCATGCCAGGCTTTTTGGAGGTTTTGAGAGAGTGAATGACCTTGTGGGATAGGATGATGCCATCAAGAATTTTCCTGCCTTCAACATAACATGTTTTCTTCGGGGAGATGATCATGGGGAGGAGCTGCTTCAGCCTGTTAGCAATAACTTTAGAGATTTTTTTGTAAATTACATTGCAGAGAGATATAGGCCTGTAATTACTTGGCGAGGCTGCGTTGTCTTCTTTTGGAACCAAGGTGATGAAGGTGGCATTAAGCACTGGAAGAAGCCAGTGAGTGGTGTGTGATTCCTCCACTATGTCCCACACTTTGTCTCTGATGGAGTCCCAGAAGAAGTGGAAGAAGTTGGTGGTAAATCCATCAGGGCCAAGAGCTTTCCCGGATTTTAGCTGGAATATTGCTTGTTCCACCTCAGCCAGAGTGGTGGCCTTGAGAAAAAATCGGTTGTGATCATCCGTTATCAGCTTAGGAATATGCTGAGTGATTTCCCAATGGCCTCATGCCTATGATGATTGGGTTCTTGCAGAATATTCCTGAAGTGGTTACGCAGATCCTCCAAAATATCCTCTTGATTTTCCAGCTGTTCTCTAGTTTGGTTTTTGAGGACAGTGATTCTGTTATGCATCCTATGCTGAATAGTGGACTAGTGAAAGAATTTTGTGTTTCGTTCTCCCTCTTTAAGGCATCAGATCCTTTATTTTTGTCTCCAAAGGATTTCTTCCTGGTTCCTTATTTATTCTAGCTGAGTAGAAAGTAACTTCTCCTAGCTCTTTGACTCGGCTGAGCGTCCTTTTGTGATGATGGTTTGTTGCATCTTCTTCATTTTTTCCTCTAGATCTTGTTGATCTTTGAATATATTTCCAAAGGTTGATTTATTCCAAAGCTTCAATTTTCCTTTGAGCATTTTCAGCTTTGTTTGGAATTGGATCATTTTAGTACCTTGCAGAGGTGCTAGGGAGGATCACCAAGCAGAGACCATTTCCTTGAACCCTGGGTGCCTGAGCCAATAATGTTCAAAGAGAAATGGTTTGGGAACGTGCTTACCTAGTATTAACCATTGAAGTTGTATTGGCCAGTGGTCAGAACCTGCTGGGTGGATAATAGTAGCAGGTGAATATTCCATTGGAGGTTTGAAGATCAATGAGGTGGTTTTCTTGAATGAAGTTCTTGAATCCATTGCTGTCCGAGTCCAAATTCATCCTCCCTCCTTTATTTTCCTATAGATTTTTTATCATGTTGAAGTATCCTCCCAAGAGCCAGAGAGGTAGGGCTCTTTGTTTATTGAGTTCTGTTATGTTGTTTAGAAGCTCCGTTTTCTGATGGATATTCTGGGGAAAGTAGACATTCATGAGAATGCCATGTATGTCTCTGCCAATTAGGTGAAAGTTGGCCTGGATAAAGTTCCTATTGGCATGATAGTTATCAAGGGAGATGATTTGGGGGTTCCAAATGATTTCCATGCCTCCATACGCACCATTGGCATCTACATCTATTGTATTGCAACCTTTACATATCTTTTTGAAGATTGTTTCCAGAGTGGAGCTGGAACATTTGGTTTCTTTCATGTAGAATATTGTAGGGTGTTCCTCAGTAATTATTTTCTTTATTATCCTATGCTTAGTGGGGCTGTTGAGCCCTCTTATGTTACATGATATGATATTCATTGGGGGGGTTGGTGGTGTAGGCGTAGAATCTGGTTAACTTGGAGAATCGCCCATAATCCACCATTTATTTTCCTATTTCTATGGTTCTTTGCAGAATTTTTTTCCTACCCCTTTTGCCGGAACCTTTCATGAAGTATTTTGTGTTTATGAGTATGCCCCTTGTATGCCCAGAGAGGGGAGCTGTTGCGCTCGAGTAAGGATTTCTTCCATATTTTGGACCTGCTGCTCAGGTATTGATATGAAATCCTTCTTAGTACAAGTATCCTCTAATCCTATGAGATCCAGGTCCTCAAGGTTAATTCTCTCTGGCTCTTCCTCCATAGATTTTGGGATCGTCTTCGACACCTGTTCTTTTCCCTTTGACGTAGGATTTTCCCCTGCGCCACTAGTGGTTTGAGGTTTCAGAAAGGTTTCAGGTGGGACCTTGTTCTATTGTACTTTGGAGGATTAGGTCTGCTCCGTTGAGGTGCGCCCGACTTCGTTGTCTAGTTCATTTTCATTCTCATTCAAATGATTTAAAGAGGCGAATTTGTTGCTAGTCGTAGGTCCTTTTTTTTCTGGTGCGAGGTAGTTCTCTTGTTTTTCATTTTCTTACTTGCAACCTTCATGAATCCTTTTGTTTCCTGCTTAGTGGATTCATTTTCGGCCGCCGCTTTTTATTTAGGGGAAAATCTCTAAAGGGATTCCCATGTTGGTGATACCTCCTTCATCTGAAAGGGATATGCTCGTAATATACAGTTTGTATCCATTCAAAGTATTCGTGCAACAGACTTACCTCGCCTGGTAGCGGCTACGCGAAGTTCATGTAGACGCAGATTCAGGCATATGCTGTGTAGCGGTTTATCTTTGTCTCCTCTGCTATCTTGATGAATTCCCCTTGGGCATTGCCTATATCTCTAAGGGTAAGCTCATCCCAGTAGTCTCGGGGGAGGGAGTAGAGCCGAATCCAAACCGGAGCCCAAGTAAGATCTTGTTTTTCAAGGTTGAACTGCTCCATCCAGGGTCAAAGGTATAGACCTGCACATAGAAATAAGGTCCTTCGTCCATGATCCTGTCTTTGTCTTCAGTGCATGTAAAGAGCACATTAAAGAAGCCTTTTGCACACAACTGCAGGTTAATGTGGCCATTTTGTTTCCACTTCGAAGCTATCCATTCTCAAAGGGCCTTTTTAGTGGGCCAAAAACCCATGAAATTTCCTATCAACGCGTGGTCCTTCATGAACTGGATTCTTCCATTGATGCGATGCACTGGGAGCTCAATCATTGTTCGTTTGGGGTTCTTAGGAATGAAAGTAGCTGAGTTGATGTTCGCTTCTTCTGCTGCTGATGTATTTTTCTGCTGCGCTATGGGAGTCGCCACTGAGATGTCATGAGACAGGCCAAAGTTATGCTGATTGATGGTATCAGCCTCTGTTGCCACCCCTGTTGGAGGTTGGCTTGTTATGGGGGGAAAAATAGTCCGCCCACTGGTATCAGTCATCTGTGAGCCTTAGGTCTACCTAAGAGAGTGATCGTGGCCTAACGGTTTGGGGAGGGAGGTCTACTTGGGGCAACCTATGCAGAAACCTCCAAACCCTAGGTCATGGCGGTTAGCCTGGTGCAGAGCTCCTCTTGGGTTTCCTTCGAGTTAATCTCAGTGTTTTTATTCTATAAACCTTCAGATATTGAATTTATGGAATGATTTTAATATGTTTGTTGTCTTCCTTTCATTCCTAATCCACATGAGACAATTTCATGTTTTGATGAATATTCTTTAGCCTCTATTAACATGATCGAAAATTCTAATATGAAGGTGCATACTAATCATGATGAAGTTGCCTCTGGCATGTATGATAAATTCCTTCATTTAGTGCACACCTCTTATAGCATCAATGATGATCATGCTACTCTCTTTCATGCCAATGAATCATAATCACAAAGCTTGGAAGATTTTGATAATCAACTAAAAGAAGTTATCAATTTTTTTTTGAAGAAATAGTTTCCAAAATATCTGATAATCATCCTAAAATGAATTCAGAAAATTAGTTAACAAATCAGCAAGCACAAGCAAAAATTACAAATTACAATAATGTGAAATTCACTACAAAAATTTCTGAATATGATTATATTTATAAAATACAAAATGAAAGGCAACCAAACAACGGTCTTCAAGAAAGCATAAGTAGACAAATGAATGACTAGGAATCTAAATTTGTAATGGAGAAAATACACAAGGATCTGCAAATAGAGATATTTTTAGGTTCATTTCTTCAAACTCTCATTTCTCTCTTTATCCTGATATTTTTGCTGATAGCAATTCATCTTCATTTTGCATCAATTTTCATCCATAAAACATAAAGACTAATATAAATGAATTTTCAATTAGTTTTTGTCAAGATAGAGAGACAATTATTGATCTCTTTTCTCACCTTGACAGAAATGTGCTCAATACTCTTTCTTGTTTGGATCCATTGTATGGAAATAAAGAGAATTCTAGTGAATGTTGTGAAGTCATTTATGATGATTACTTTGACACCGAGGATGTTGATTTATCTTACTATTCATTAAATCCTCATGATCAAAGTCAAACCATATTTGAAAATGAAGAAAACTCTCATTTAGAATTTTTTCCTATAAATTCTCATTTTGAAACAATTAATCATTTTCATGATTTGAACATTCCAGAACCCATCCCAATTTATGATTCTTATGATGATCAATTTCTTGCTCCTATTCACAGTCTTGAACTTTTCCCTCTTTCACAAGTTGATACTGATGATCATTCTAATAGCTTTATTTTGGCTAGTTCTTGTGAGAAGGAAATTATTTAAAGTCAGTCCCAATTGTGTTGTAACATTAATTGTAACAATAATGTGAATAATAATTTGATTTTAATATTTTTCCTTCATTCATTTATTTATTTATTTCAAATTTGTTTTCTTTTTTTATTTTAAAATTTATAGATGTAATTTTCTATCCTATTTAAAAATTAAGTGTTGAACAATTACAATTTGCATTACTAGAATGTAAAGAATAATCTCAAATTTTAGATTATGCCCATCAAGGGCTTTTGATCTTCCAATTCCATTTTAGGGTCATATTTTATCAACTTACTTTTCCTTCTAGACTGAATCTTCAACATGAATCGACACTTGTGAGTGCATTGATCCAATATGACTAGCTATCTAACCCAATTGAAGATCTTCTAACATATGCATTAAGCCGCCATCCACACTTCATTGATCCATTTCAAAGTTGTTTCAAAACTTCATTTTCACAGAAGATTGCTAATAGTTTTTCTTATATACATAACACTAATGGTTGTTCAACCTCTCTTGGATATAACCTCTTCCATTATCTATCCTATATTCATCCTTATTTTTATGATCCCATAGAGATTTGGTTGGAGGAAAATTCCAAGAGAAGGTGATTGTAAATAAGTTATTTTTTATAAATATGTTAGAAATAAGTGTACATACTACATTCAGATTTGTTTATGTTGTTTTACTTATAATTGTATTTTTATTACTGTTGTGTGACCTGTACATGCATGCAGGAAATCAACTGAAAGAGTGGTTGCATTGGAAGTATGATTTCACCTAATTTCTGTTTTCTCTGTAGATAATGATTAGGGATAGATTAATTTAGATTTAGTTTCCTTTCCTGTTTGTATTTATTTCATTATTGATAAACATGCAATGAGCCTATGATTCCTCATTGTTATTTACTCCATTCTCTAACAAAGAGTGTTCGAAAAGTATGATTGCTTAAATCCTGCTTCCTCTATGCTTGCTTATTCTTCTTGGTGAAGTTTCATCACATTGTTGAAATTGAAAAGAAAATTAAGAAGAGTGAAGTTCCTAATCATCTCTAAAATCAAGAGCTGTTGAGAAATTCAATTTTCAATTCACAAATATTTCTATATGATCATTTTTCCTACTCTTGTCCCTCAATGTTATTACGAAGTTGATGCAAATCAATAGCTCATTATTTAATGGTTAATTTATATTAAATAAGTAGATGATTTTGAGCATATGAAAAATTTAGGATAATACATGGGAGAATATCAAGATATATAAGGTACTCGTACAATTAGACTCTTCCAAATATGCATAAATATGTTCATCTTCATTTGTTGTTAGTTTTCTCTTTTTTCATAGTTAATTTTTATTTTTTGTTTTTCTTCTTTTGTAGGTTTTCATTAGCTTGATTTGGAGACTTGATTTTTATTAGAAAATTTAATCAGCTTTAGCATAAAGAGAGAATTCAACCCTTTACACACCATTAACATGTTCAAAGAAGTATTTTATATATCATCAGAATTTTTGTACTCTGTATTATTATTTCTCTACATATTTCTTTGCTTTTGAAAAATTTCAAGATTATTCAAGAACCATATTCTTCCTCTCGTTGATGCAGTTGAAATAAAATAGTTGGCTCCTTCTTGTGCAGATTAATTGTGGGTCTACAAATTTTCGCATTTTAAATGTTAAATTAAAGAAGGCCCATAAGCAAAAGAAATTGCAAAAATCTCGCAGCAGTTATAAAATGTTCCTATCCATGATTTTACCTTTGCCTATTTTGAATCTTACATTTTCCGAGTTGATTAAACCTTTGCACTACACTCATTTATCTTAAATCCTCTTTATTCACTTTTCATTCTTTTGAAATAATTCAGAGCCTCTTAATTATAAATATCGGAACCTCAGACCTGTGCTTCTTGTCTCATTTTTTAAAAATAATGCTTCCAAGATTATTTCCCTTGAGATTTCAGACCTTCGGGCTTATGGAAATCTTGGGTACATATTATATCAGAATTATTTTAGAATACGCTCTGAAATTTATTATCTGAGAACCGAATACCTCAGAATCGCAGAAGCAAATTTTATCAGAGACATTTTAAAATATCTCCAAATATTTCTAGCCCGATATCCAAATGACCTTTTCCTCGATTGTCACATTAATAAAATTCCCCCCACTTCATTATCTTCGCTTGGATCTCATGATCTCAAAGTACCATATAATGTTTTTATTTACAAAATGGTTTCCGAAATTTTTGATACACCCCCCTCATTCATATCTATTGGTCTCAGACTCCTTTTCTCAGAATCTTATTTTTACAGAAAAATGTAAGTGCTATTGAAATCATTTTTTTTCTTATGAGAACGAAAGTTGTAGAAGATATTATATAAAAATCTTACGCAATTGGTTACCTCTGATATTTTAATGGTCGATGTACCGAAAAGATAATATTCCCACTTCATGCATTAAAAAGCATTCGCTATTGGGAAAATTTGATATCGTAAGTTTTATTCATGAAAATTTATGAAATAATTTAGTTCCAAGGTCTTGCTTCCCGATGCTTTCATTTTAATATTCAATATTTCTATATATCAGGACTTCCGATATCGGAAGTAAAATTCAATTAAACTTCTGAAAAAGGAATTCCGTCGAGGTTAGTTTTCCGATGTTTCACATTAAGACTTTAATTTATCGACGCCTTCCATATCAGGACCTCTTCTAAAAAACAAAGAGAACAATTCCCACTGCAATTCGTAGAGAAACTCATTTTTATTTTCATTTCTGATAGATTTTACTTACTTCAAAGTCCTTGAACATGAATCATTATTTTTCCTAGATTTACTACTTGCTTTAGTTTAACTTAAATAAGTTATGATTTTGGGACAATGAAAATTGCATTGAAAGCCACTTCTTCATTATGTTAATTCTAGTTAAAGGAAGAGGTTATCTTTTATTGTAGAAAATTGACATCTTTCGGGTAAAATTTTAACGAAATTCTTCAATGGTAAGTTTCTAATTCCCATTTTCATCATTTTCCTTTTCTTTACATTTTTGTTTCAGTTCAGTTTTTAGTTTTGATGATCTTAAACTCTGTTTTGCAGGTCTTTAAGATTTTTCGCACCCATCCCAGCTCAGATGTGGAACTCGTTCTCTTTATCACTTGCTTTCGAGTTCTTGGATGAACAGTAATGATGTTTATCAAATAAAATAAATGGGGGAGTCACTGAACCTTCAATTTGTTTCATAAGCATTTGTTTTATTATAAAATTGTTAAGATGTTATGATGCAGGATTTGAAACCTAAAATTTGAAAAGCACGAAAAATTCTCTTTTGGATTAAGTTTTCCTCATGACTGTTATTTCATTTTTCAAGCCTATTTGCTTATAACTCTACAAGATAGAATTCATTAAAATCTTAACATAAGACACACACACACACACATGATTGTTTTATTTTACTCTTTTGTTGAGGCGTCTTTGTAATTAGTATTGTCGGGGTTCTTTTTTAATTTGGGCTTTTATTTTTGCATTTCCCTTCCTATTTCACATTTTTGGAGTTTGTTGACTTCTTCTTTTGATTTAGTTTAGATTTATTTTTCCTCTTTCCGTTGGTCATGGTTTGATTTTGGTGATTCTGCCCAGTTTGATGTAGAAGTAATTCTTCTCACCCAACATTGGTTGGCAGACATGGGAAATTTTTACTATGTTTATTTTAATGGGTTTCATTTATCTTAAAAGAATATTTTTATGACATTCTAAAGCCCTCTTTCCATAAATAGTTTTTCATGGCGGAAGATGCACCCTTTCTAAGTGATATAGTTCATCTTTTCAAAGGAAAGAATTTATTCAAGTTTAACTCAATAGATCCCTCCCATCCCTCCACTTTATAAAATCCTCTTGACGGATAGTCGCGGGGAAAGACATGGATTAAACATTATGAAAGTATTACATTCATTTGCTTAAGTCTCCTTTACTATCCCACACCTTTCACTCCGATACATTATAAACTTAGCTCGTAAATGTAATTATTAAAAGGGTGATCAAAAGGGGAAGCACGATAAATACAAGTAAACCTGTCGGGGCTATGGATGCTCGCTAGTAGTGGGCCAATGTTTGTATAGCATTAAGGACAACTTCAACGAGGTACTGACCAGTTGGCTGGCAACGAAAAAATGTTAGAGACTATTCATATTGATGGATATATGCTTTATAAAAAAAACTCCTATCTGTACCTTCTTCTATTTTGAGGTAATTTTAAATATTAGATATTTCATAAAATTCAAATTCATGATTTCAGACTTAGTCTACTTTGAGTACTTATAATTTGGAACTTATATTTCTTGATTCACTATTGTGGGACCCATGTGAAATGTTTTAATGTTTGATGACTTAATAAAATTCCTCACTTTTAACCTTTGGGCAAAGCGAAGTTCATTATCTTTTTAACCAGAGATAACTAGTTCTCCCCTGTGTGTCACCATTGTTGTGGTGAAGTCACAACATCTCCATTTTTAATTTATTATCTTTATAATAATAATGAGGACCCTTTTCGTAAAATTTGGCTAAATCACCTTTTCGTACCTTTTTCTGGTTAAGTGTCCAATTTTATTTTATTTATTTATTTATTTATTTATTTTTTCAGATTTTTTATTTTCATGGGAATTCCATTCTGATTGCTTCAATTCATTCGAACTTCCACTAGCTTTCCATTAGTTCTCGTTTCATCTCATTTGTACATACGGTTTGCAAATGGTGGTTATCCGAAGTTCGGTAATTTTTACCGTCAAAGCTAAAAAATGTACAAAATGTAAATTATTTTAATTTTTGTAAATTAATTGTTAATATTGATTTTTAGTTAATTTTTACCAATTAATTCATTTTTCACCAACGGTCCTACAAAATCACCACAAGCAAATTGTAGAACAATTAAAATTACGTGTTTTCGTATTTTAAAAGTCTATGTCAAATCCCAATTTAAAAGAAATTATGAAATCTAGAATTACTTAATTATCAAGTGGTTGTAGTTTATGAAGGGAAATACCCACTCCACGTGGTCCTCCTTTCCTCCTTTCTTCCCTAATCCTATTTCACCATTCCCATATCGGGATCTCGACACTACTCTTCAATATCAAAACTCATTTTTATATTACTCTCTGAAATATTTAACTCTTGAAACTCCTATTACTTACACCTTATACCTCCATCTTCCCTCTCTTCGGCACTTCAGAACTCATATTTTTTGGAGCCTTATTTAAATTCTCATATGAAAATATCACCCTCTGAAACCCTCTTACCTCTCCTCACCCCATCGAAACATGAGAACCAACTACCCCATCAGAACCTTGGAACAAATTGATGTTGTAACATAAATCCGATATGCCTCTTCCCAAATGCCTCCTCCCACTCCATAAGTAAATCCTCCCTCCTCATTTATGCTTGGTCCATGCAAATGGAACCAAAAGCCACTGAGGCCCATTCATATGGACCAATAGCCACTTGACACATGTCTCATTTTTGCTTTTGATATTAGTTAATTTATTTAAAATTTTAATTATTTTATTTTTTTATAATTTTTAATTATAATATAACATTTAATTAATAATTTAATTTTTAATTATTTGATAATTAAATTTATTTGTAATTAATTTGTATATAATTAATTGATTTTTTAACTGTAATTAAATTAATATTAATTATTGTAATAGTTGTAATTAACTAATTTTAATTATTTAGTTAATTAATTATTATTAATTAAATTAATTTTGATTAGTTTTTTAATTAAAATTTCTAAACTTTAGCCGAGGCATGCAATTTTCTAGAATTATGAAAATTTTGAGACTTAACTTCAGAGAGGCATATTTCAAGATTTACTCAACCAAACGAAGCTCACAATAACTCGTTGGAAAGCTAAGATAGAGGAGAATAATATGGGAGGGTTAATTTTAGTAGATTCAATAATTTAATGACCAAAAATTTCAGCAGAACACAAAATGTCTAGTTTGCAACAACTATTAGTTTCTCCAAATTTTGATTTGGGAAAATTTCATTGGCTTTGGAAAACTACTGTCACTAATTGATCCTCGAAAATTACTCAAAATATAATCAAATCCATCATAAGGAATCATAGCTTGAAATTGTTTGGATTTTATTTATTTTAATTTAGAAATTTCATGAGAGTTGTTTTTTCCATATTTTCTAATTTTGATTTTAGTGTGCAATTTCATTTATTTATGTATTTTTATTGGTATATCACAGGAGATCAATTGAAGAAGTTCAGATCTAAGGCACTTTGGAGCAATGGAAAGAGTACTACATGAATAATTTAGATCTCTAATTGAATATCTGGAGAATCAATTCCTAACAATCCTCCGATTTTGGATTTTTGTAAATTATTAAATAACAATTTAGAGAATGAACAAAGGGTTCCTCTTCTTTGCAACTGGAGGCTCTAAAAGGACTATTATAATAGGATATTATAGTTTCAAGCGAGGGGCAAACTTTAGATTTTAGGTTTGGGGAAAATCTATGATTATTCTTGCTGCACATTTGCACTATTGTAATGTATTATGAGGTTAATTATGGAGAGACAATATATTTTTGGTTCTAAAACAGTAGCTTGTTTGACACTATTGTTAGAAATTTATCCAAGGAGCTGACGCTGCCCAAGAATTGTAGATTTTGTATTGAATTTTTGGTATGAGTTTAATAAATTTTCATTTCATGTGCACTATTGTTAGAGATGCTAATTGATCATTTTTGTTATCATAATTTCTATTATTGATTTTATTTTTCTGTTCTAAATAGTGTACGGAATTTGATATTGAGCACTACTGTCATATCAATTGTTTTATGCTACTGAAGTTCTATAAGAGCTATCTCTGAGGGAGAGAACAAAATTATAATTAATATGAATCCATTGAGATAGGAATGCATTGGGTATTAACTATTTATTGTTTAAATACATTCCCATTTTGTTTTCTTTTTCATTAATTAAATGAACTACTTCTTTAATTGATGAAAATTATATAATGAATTCAATCATATAAAAAAACCTTTTCCCCTGGTTACTTAGTCCGTCAACTCTCGAATTGAGAGAGGGCTATCATTTTTCCAATTCGAGATAGGATTAGTTTTACTTGCATCTTAGAGTGAATTTGCATTTAGATATAATTTTGCATTCTATAAGTACCCTCATATAGGGGAAAAACTTAGTTGTGGTTTGGCTAAGCCATAGAGTCAACTTAAGGATCACTTTCTTGCATGAGCTCTGCAAGAGGGCATCTCTGATTTCTATTTTTCTATTGGCAAGTAATATACATACTATAAGCCAACAGAGAAGGAGATAGGGTAACTGGACCCAATCGAACCAGTCAGAACAAATACATCAAACAAATAAGAGCTTATTTGGGGCTCTAACCGATTGGTCTCCCTTAAATGTTGATAAGGTCATTTTAGATCATCAACAATATTCAATTTCAACAAACAAATAATGGTATCTGTCTCTCATAAAACAAGAACCTCAAGAAAATTTTAAAGAAATATGGAATGGAAGATTGCAAACCTGTATGCACACCAATGGTAACATGATGTAATCTTAGTCAAAATGACGATTCTCCTTCAGTTAATCAACCATAATACATGTCTATAATCGGAAGGTTGATCTACCTTACTGGCACAATACTGGATATTATGCATGCAGTTGGGATTGTTAGACGATTTCAAGATAATCCTAAAGAAACTCATATCCAATCAGTTAAGATAATATTCAAGTATCTACAAGGAAATGAAGACCTTGGTCTATGGTATCCTAGAAATGTAGACTTTTCACTTCATGATTACACAAATGTAGATTGGGCTGGCAATATTGATGATCGAAAGAGTACTAGTGGAGGTGAATTTTATTTGGGACCTCGATTGGTATCATGGTTCATTAAGAAACAAAGCTCCATAACTTTATTTACTGCTGAGGTAAAATATGTTGTTGTTGCATCTTGTTGTACTCAACGTATATGGATGATGCAAACATTGCAAGACATTCAAATCACTTGTGCTCAACATGTACGTATTCTTTGTGATAATAATAGTGCCATAAGTATTTCTAAAACTCCTATAATGCACTCAAAGACTAAGCATATTCTAATCAAATATCACTTTTTGAGAGAACATATGCTTGAACAAAAGGTCAAATTGGAATATGTTCCCTCAAAGGAACAAGTTGCAGATATATTTACAAAGCCACTTCCACATGATTCCTTTGAATATCTCATACAAAAACTGGGAGTGATCTCTACTTCATCACTTTGTTAATTATTCTAACAAATATTTCATGTTTAGGGGAGAGGTGAGACTGTAAACTATTACAATTTACTTTATGTACGTGGGTCGCATGAAGGAAAATCACATATATATGTGATTTTTGATCGATACTGTTGGGGTTCCCATGTTTTGGCCAGGCTGATAGAGACCAAAAGATGAGACAACATAGAACCACTTTGGGACCTTAGGATCTAGCCCTCCTAGGTCCAGAGCAAGATCTCTCTATGGTAGTCAAAGGTTTATGTCTTTGAAGCTTGGGTGTTATGATTTTAGGCTAGTTATAGGCTCATGGTTGTTTGTTTGATTGTTTATGTTTGGTTGGAAGGAATCAGGAAAAGAAGGTCCAATAGGAGACAAGGATGAGCAAAGGTGAAGCTTAGGCAGAGACAGATAACTCAGGGAACATCAAAGCCATTGGGCTATGGAGTCAAGAAAGGATTTATTCGTAATCAATGTGCAAGCTTTCAGTTGGGCTAGTCATCTAGAGCATTTGGATCTTGAAGGAGATATTTAGAATGGGACATTAAGGGTTGACAATTAAAGGAGGAGAACCATCTAATTCTATCTATAGATCAGGTCAGAGGTCATTTAACTCCAGACCTGCTTGGACAAAATCAGAGGTAATTACAAGGGATCTTAGAAAGGCTAGCTGGTCGTGAAAAGATCCTAGTGGACAGGGCTAACACTAATCCCCAGTGTTCTCAAACCTTCCAGCTAAATCCTACCAAGAACATCTAAACACAGATTTCATTAATTCATACATCAGAGAGCAGGCAATATCATCCACTACACTGGTTAAATCAATTGAAATCAACATTCAGATGCACATATAAGCAGAAAACATTGAGGTAGGGAGAGCAGGAAACATAGGGCACCTATCAAGGGTGAATCCTATATTATACTTCTGTTGCCTACCAGTAGAAATGAAATGAAATGGAACATAACATAAGAGCAAGTCAATCACAAATACAGAGAAAGATGAAACATCACCAGCTGCTCTAGATCAGGATCCAAAGAAACATGCTTGTCATATTTAAAACAACACCAATTAGGTACATCATAGCCCATAGATTGAACATTCAGTCTGAATACATCTAATCTCAGTCTATCTTACAATATACACAGAGAACTTGTCTCAAATAGGAACAATGCTTGCATTCCACTGATTTCTCATCAACAACCAATACAAAGTTTCCTTCTGTGCTTTATAGAAAAGGATGAACCTAAGACCGACTGAAGGAGTAGGTGAAAATTAAATGTATCATTAAACATAACAATGAATGCAGGGCCGAAACCCATTCTGCTTGACATACTGTATATTTAATCTCTGTCACCTTCCTTGTGAGAGAATGATCTGCTCCAGATTTGATCTTGACATCTTTTGGCTGAAGTACTCCTGGTGATTTGAACAAAAATGAAGTAAACTGCTAGGAAGGTCTGTCTCATAAATGTCTGACTGTTTTGAGGTCTGTTTTCTGGTGGAAAACAATTCAGGGACATGGTGCATAATAAAGACGTATGGGCGCCATGTACTTGATGAAGAACAAACATTCTGCCGATGAAAAACCCAGATATTACCTTTTGCCTATGCTTGGAATCCTGTAGTCGATCCTCGGGGCCTGTAATCTGCTGCTCTGCCTCTGAAAACACTGATTTGAGGTTCTGGATCTTCATTAGGGTGCCTTAATCTCCGTGCTTTGCATTGAAACACTTTGCCGCTTCATCTCTGCCTCTGACAGGGTAGCTCGGGTTTTAATGGTGATGGGAGATTTGCTGCAGAGTTTAAATGCTGTTCTTTCAACGGACGCCCTGTCTTCACCTTCTCGGGCCATTTCTCATAAATCCAGCCGCTGCGGATGATCTTCCTCGGATCTAGTTGCCTGGGAAGCAAATGAGTTTATCATGGTGGCCATTCTTTCTTTATATCCCTGCAAGAATACGAAAACTGTGAAGAAATCCATGGACGAGGGTGACGGGTGACATGGGTGGATGAAACAGACGCATTTGGTGACATGGCGGAAGAAACTACAGAGGAAACAGTGAAAACTTTCTCTGGTGGAGGTTTGACGACCAGCAGAGTGAAAATGCGTGAAAATCATTAAAAACTGCGAGAATGGGCCGGACAGCCGCTAGACGGATGAGGTGGGGGCCCGGGGACAGCGGAGCGGTCAACGATGGAGGGACAGATCAGGACCGTCGATTATAGAGGAGATCGACGGTGGTGGGCGGCGGACGGAGTACCAAGAATACGGAGGAGGCATATACATGGAGGGTGCACGTGGGACGTTGACGTGGAGGGACCGGGAGCAATGGAAAAGTCAACAACGCGTGGATGGATCTGGACCGTTGATCGGGGTAGTGATCGACGGTGGGGAGTAATGGGCAGTGGGCCACATACACGGCAAACACGGGCTAACAAACGCGCAGGTTTGTTAACGAACGGGCAGCTACGACGCGGGATAGCCGTTGGATGGAGGACCCAAGATCGGACGGTCCATAGCGATTTCGCGCGCCGACCTCGTCCAGACGTTAACGAGCGAGGGATGGGTTTAACGGTGGAGAACGGTGGTTTTGAAAACGTACACAAGGACACGCGGCAGCAGCTGTGTGGATTCGCTGGGGCTTTGGGGAAAACCGCCCTGTGCGCAACGGTGGTGCTGAGAAAACAGGTGGATTTTGAAACCGCGAAAGGAAGAGGGGTCCACCATTTCGGGCGCGCTCCGCGCCGTTGGATCGGATTTTTTAACGGACAGTCGAGATCCGTCGATCAAACAAAATATATTAAAACCCACAAATATGCGTCTGCAAAGGTTTTTGATGATTTTTCGCGTGGAGAAAGGGTTGGAGGGGATAAGCGCCCAACGGGTTTAGCGAGTGGTCCCGGTGCTTGGGTATATGGACGGAAAGGGTGCGGGGCTGATGGTGAAAGGGGCTAGGACCCAAACTCATAAATTTCACCATTTTAACTTATTTTGAATGCAATTTCAGGCCCAAGGGAGGTAACGATAGAAGAATGAAGGATAGAAAGGGCTAAACCAGGGGCAGGAATAGGATTTAGAGGGGATTTTGGGCACGAACAAGGGAAATTTTGAGTGAGGAGGGGGACTTTGACCAAAGGGAGGGGTGACAAGAATGTTGGCATTTGCAGGGGTATAAAGGGCAATAATGGGCTTTTTTGAGAAATGAATCAGCAGAGGAACCATATGTTAGGCACAACACACAGAGACTCCAAGGAGGATGAATTTTCAGGGGAAAGGCAATCCTTGGAGGCTCCAGAGAAAACTAGCCCCCAGCTTGCTTGTCAAGAATTTCATAGGGGGGCTAACAGATACAATCAAGTATGTTTGTCTAAGATGAAGAAACATTGGGGAAGACTCATGGATACGTTTTATTATGTTTCAGTTAGTTTTTCTATGCTATTATGGTTCTAATGCTGATTGATTACAGTCTGTTGATATTTATATGCTACTTAGAAGTGCTATTAGCTTATGATGGTTTATGAATTAATGCAATATGATATCACTATTTTGGTTTCTTTTGATGGCTATGCTGCTTCCCGAGATGAATATGATCAGGCTTGACAAGAGAATAGCTGGCACAGGTTTAGGGGGATCATTTGTTATGCTTATAATAACACATTGTTGGCATTATAGTTGTTTGAGCACTACTTTCTAAATGATGATATTTTTTATTACTTGCTGACATTGATGAAGTCAAGAGGATGGTTATTGATATGCTGCTGCTATAACTACTTGGATCCTATATGGTGTATGACAGTTATTGATGAATATCATGGTATTTCGATTGAGATATTTGGTTTTGATCATAAATTTCATATATGTCTCTTTATGTAAAGGTCATGTAAAGTCCCATGATGTAATAATTGTAATATTAAGTTTTTTTTGGACTTTTAGGGTCACATTATTTATGTATATAACCCCATTATTTTGGGCACTTGATGTAATGTTGAGTAAAAAATGTGAACCTGCCATGTTGGGTGATTGATGTGAGCATGAGTGCTCGGTGATGGGTAAGTCCATATTTGGTTGAGTCATAGAGTCATGTACTTCTTTGGATGTCTTCTAGAAGATTCAGCATATGCTCAGGGGAAGAATGATCAATATACAGTTTTCATATTCAACAGATTAGATCTACAGTGCTCATCTCTTCACAAAGAGAAAAAATACTTCATTCAAATTTGGCCAACCCTTTTCCCTTGATGTCGAAGGGTAGAGTCGCTTGGTTTTTGGAGAATATTGGTTTGGTACTTATCGTCGTGTCTTTACATATGTGTTTGTAACTACTTATAGGTGGTGGTGACGAAACACCAAATTGGTTTCCATCAAGTCCAAAGGGGGAGATTGTTGGAATTATGGTTAATGTGTTATCCTTGATGGAAACCTACTTGATAAAGATGTCAACATGCTTATTATGTTGATATTACAGGTGATATAGAAAAAGGAATATCAGTTTAGAGACAAAATAATGGTAAAAATAAAGTGTGAGAAAGTATACGCAAGTCCTATGAAGAAAGGTTGCGTACATACGCCAATATGGTGAATAAAAGCCGTGTATAGTTTCTGAACCATGGTATTGGCCCATAGTAATGAGTGCGACAACGAATATTTGATATTGTCAAAGAATACCATCGGAATTACCAAGGGATTGACCTAAGGTATTGGCTAAGGTGTAACGACCCTCGCTAAAAATCCATGTAAAACTATATAAGACCAAGGTCATGGGATACATATTCCAAGCTGAATAGTGGGAAAAACATCCTAATGGGTGTTCATTTCAGTTATTATGGGTAAAGGAAATTGGAAAAGACAATGGAAAATGATTTTGAAAGGCATGAGGCATTAATTCACATTTTTTTTATGAAAATAATGGAAAATAGGAGAAAAGGAAGGTGAAAGGTCACAGGTTTCATGTGAGGAGAAGATTCTCTCATACTCTTGGACACTTAGAGTATATTGGAGATCTCTTGGAGGAGTGTGACATATTTTGGATTTGAAGCAAGAAGGCAAAGGAAAAATAGGAAAGCGCAAGAGGACATTAGGATCAACAACTACAGGTGGATTGTTGTGTAGGTATTGTGTTGCATATATGGTTTCCTTGCTAGTTTTTGCATGCATGGCATATGCACGTGGTTTCTTGTTCATGATATATCATTGACATGGAGGATTGTCTAGATTGATAATGGTTTTCCTTAGCCTTTCCATTTCTTGGATAGCCATGGTGTTGTGGGAGTCTTTCCCTTTGTTTTCTGGTTCATTCTCATGTTCCTTTGGATGTGGGTTGGGATATTAGTTCCTAGATCCTTGGTTGGAAAAATGCTTTGGAGCCCTGTAACATCTTGGGCTGAGTTGCTGATATTGGAGCCTTGGTTAGACAAACACTCTAGATCCCTTGGTGGGTCTAGTTACTAGTCCTGGAGCCTTGGCTAGAACAAATACTTTGGAGCCCTAAAAAACTTGGGTAGAGACCGATCTGGTGACGTTTAGTGATGTTCGACTGTGAGGTGGAATCACTGGTTGAGGGTTGAGGTGGTTGGCCTTTGGAAGCCCTGGTTTGATTGTGCTTGATGTGTTTCATGAGATCCTACATTTATGCTTGGAATATGACACGAGGGTGTCTCGATGAAAGAAATATTTGGTTCAACCTAGTCTATGGCTGGGTGGTTTGTGGAAGTACCATACCTTGTCAACCTATGAAATCATCAATAAGATCTCTTTCCCCTTGGTATTTTATGGGTAAATATACTAGTTTATATGTAGTTTTTATGGCTGTTATATCTATTGGGGTCTCGTGATTTGGCAGATTGGTAGACCAAACGACAGGGAAACATCGGAACAGTCTTTGGAGTCCTAGGACCTAGCCTTCCTGGACTCAGAGAGGGCTCTCTCTATTATGCGAAGGATGTGAAATTGTTCGCTTTGGATGATTGATTTTAGGCTAGTTGTTAAGTGTAGGTTTGTTTGTTTTGGGTTGGGGTAAGATGATCAAGTAGGATAGGTGGAATGAGAGATTATTAAATCAATAGGGCTATGGGGTCAGATGAAGTCAAGGGTGTCTAAATGATGAAACAAAGTGTATTGCATGGCTGATTTAGCAAGGTTAATGGATCCTTTAGGTGATGTATGAGGTGTAATGAAAATTAAGTTTGGGAAAAAACTAAGAGGTCTTAAACATATATAGTCTAAAAGCAATAACTCATGAGGTAGGGAAAACCATTAATTTCTATGAACAATACTAAAATTGATAAACATCTAACATGAACATTCCGGTGAAACATAGAAGCATTAGAACTCCTAACTTTAATTCACCTTTAGATTTTTGGGAAAACACATAAGATAAACAAACAACTCAATTTATGGAGAGGGAACTCCTAAACAACATATATCAAGTTATTGGAAACTAGGAAATAAGTTGGTAAGCATGAGAAAAGGGCAAGATCCAAACGAGACTGTTGGGGCCCTTGTTTTGAAATTCAACAAATTTTGAGTTGCGGCTAGTACGTGGCGGAACGCAACTACAGTAGGCAGAAAGATGTCAAGGTTGCGAAGGAGAAAAGGATTGGTTTCATGGCTGTTGCAGGAGCAAGCACAGATGGCAGAAGAGCGCGGAAGGAAATGAGCACTAGAACAGAAAGAAACAGAAGACAGCTGAGTGAGAAGAAAGGAGGAATTGTTAGTCATGCTGGCAGCAAAAAAAATAGGCAGCTAGCTAGCAGAAAAAGTTGGTGCAGACGGGATCAGGCAACAAGGAGCCACAGGAGAGCTCTATCTGTGTTGTACTGTTCTCCATTCCTCTGTATTTTCTGTATTTCTCTCTGTCTGATAGGACTTCTTGTATTCTGCTCTGTTCATGCTCACGTAGTTGAGCCCTGTAATAGCTTGTCACTGATAGCCGATGCTTAATATAATTAGAAGTGTTGTTTTGGTTATCTGTTAGTCTTTAATAAATGGTTTTGCAAGCACTTTTAAAATTTTATTTACTGCAAGTCTGAATGCATTTCCGAGAAATATATGTCATGGAACGTTGTGTTGTGGTTGTTTAGAATTTTAACATAACTTCGATTTACTCTTATCAATGTCATTGGGTTGATACCGATCGACTCCCTACCTTAGTAAGGTCGTGGCACGCCTCGGGTGAGACTCTCGGCTCTTCGGAGCAGGGTGAAAATGCTAGCGTGAAGCTAGACTACGGCGGAAAACCGTGTTTGCCCTTAACCTGAACCCGGGTCTTCTCTGCGAGACCTGTTCTCTCGCTAACAAATCGTTTCGTTTTTGGGACCCGAAATTTCATTTGGGAGCTAGATAATTGTAGCTCAGATCTTTGAAAGAGAAATACGAAGCTGGTGGGGTAACCACCTAGATCAGTTCATTATGCAACAAGCTGAGCTGAGATGATAGAAGGAGAAAACGATTAAAAACCTGGTTCTATTCTCCAACTCTGCTAGTGATACCTACGAAATATTTTGAGGAAAGTTCCCGGAGGAACTTTATAACTGGTTGCGAAGGCTTCAGACCAAGACCGTCAGAGAAAAGTCGCGGAAGGTAAATTGCAAGTGGGAGCAAGAGGACATGGTGGCCCTTCATCGGTTAAACACTGATTTATCCCGAGCTGTAGATTTTTGGGTGGAATGTACCTTGGAAGGATACATAGTGGAGTTTTCAGTGGAGTGCTACCAGTATTTCTCGAGATCAGAAGATACATTCAAATTCGGGTTAAGGGGGAAGATACTGAAGGAGATCCCATTGCGGATTAAGGCATTGATGGTAGACGAAGGACTAATGGGGTTCCAAAAAGCAGATATGGAAGCGTAAAACCTCTGGTGCCAGGGGAAGGGATTAAGGGAGAGATGCTACAAGAACAGTGAAAAGGGGGAGTAGGAGTATGGATGTTGAGACTACTAACAGGCTCAGGGAGCGACGAGCACATCGGAGGGTGCAGATTGCAGAAAGGTGGTGAGAGAGGGTGATGAAGGAGTTGAAGAGACAGGAAAGCAGTCGAAAGAAAAAATAGGAGGCGCCTCAGATGACAAAGGGAATGGAAGGTTAGGTGGGTACCCATGATATAGGAGGGGCCATTAAAGAAGTGTGGTAGGTGTATAGGAGTCCAACCCAGATAGATAAAGGAAAGAAGTTTGACGAAGAAGGTACAGACGCGCGCCCGGAGGAGGTGTCCGATGTGGAGATGCACATGGCAATGGATCAACTATTCCAAGAAAGGCCGACGTCCATATCTCAAGGTATTCCTATTCCCCACAGTTCAAGTAGCTTTGGTCCCAACCTTCCCGTGGTGCTCTATAAACCCCTAAGTGAAATTTTTGTTAAGTTGTGTGAATTAAGTAAGTTGCACTGTATTCAGTCCCCAACAGTAATACATATTAGTAGTAGGATTGCAAGTGGTACAATCTCACAACCAGGAACCAACAGCTTCATTTTAGTAACGCCTATTCAAGTGAACATGGAGGGATCACTTACTCGGTATCCAGAGTTCTCTGGGAGGGGTGACGACGATGTCGAACAACACTGGTACCTTTGCAAGGCCTTATGGAGGGCACGACAGACACCAGATGTTGGGAAGTTGATAGAATTCTAGACCACTCTTAGGGAGAGAGCCCTACATTGGTTTATGAAATGGTCGGAAGCTCATCTGAATCTAGCGATGGTAGATGTGAAGAGGGATTTCATTAAAGAGTTCAAACTGCCCCAAACAAACCAACAAGGCATGTCAGAGATGTGGGAAATCAAGCAGCGAGAAGGAGAGACTGCTTGGGATTTTATGAGGAGATTCAAAGATGCAATCGGAAAACTCAACTATTCGATTGATCCAAACCATCAAAGGGATTGGTTCATTAAAGCTCTATTACCTTTGACCCAAACTCCATTAACTCAAAAAAGGATAAAGACATTACAAGATGTATTAGAGCAGGCGATGAAGATAGAAGCTATGGCGGGTTACCCGAAAGAGTTTAAGGGAGGAGCAGCATTACAGGACCCCTCCATAATGGGTCTGCAACATCAAATAGCAAGTTTGATAGAAAAACTCAAGGAAATTTAACCAATGCGACTGAAAAGCTTGAATGTATGGTGCACGCATTGTCTCATGGAAGGACATGTGGCAACTGAATGTCCCCGGTTGTGGGGGAAGAATGTGGGGACATTGGCCATAGGGGCGCAGGGGCTCCACCACTAGGAGGGGTTTCACAAATAAACACCCAGGGGATATATCCACCGCAACAACAATACACAAGGTTCCCTGCACAATAAAGTCCAACCACCAATGAGTACTGTGAAATATGTAAGAATATGGGCCATCAACCTCGCCTGTGTCCGATCTTACAAAATTATTCCAACATCCCAAATAGTATATACTGTGAGTTCTGTGCCTCAAAAACACACAGCACAGAGCAGTTCCAAGCACTGGATACACTGGTGGAGTGGCTGGACCGGCCTTCATATAGAGTGAACGAAGCTCCCCGAGGAAGAGGAGGAGGCATGAGAGGAGGCCGAGAAGGAGGTAGAGGCCCAATAAGATGCAACAACTGCAATTAGGAAGGACACGTAGCTAGAGAGTGTCCACTACCTAGAAGACCCTGGTGTTCCCAGTGTCGGGTTAACACACATGCAACAAAAGATTGCCTGGAGCTTATTAAAATATGGGAGGAAAGAGCCAGACAAAGGGGGACAAATTTGGTAAATGCAGAACCCAGGTTAATGGGAACTCAGACAATGAAAAACGTGGCCATAGTAACATGAGGAGGAAAAATAACAGGGGAGGATGCACATACTATGGACCCAATAAAATTGATCAGGCCAACATCCCCAAAGCTCTTGATCAAACCAGAACGACATAAACAATTTTTTCAGGAAGCAAAAAAAATGTTTGCCCAACTTGGGGGAAACAAAGGAATTGAGTTACAAAAAACTTAGGAAGACAATGAAACCCAAATAAACTTTGAAGCTTTGATCTAGGAGTGGTTCCATCTATTCCTGAAAATTTTTTACAACGCACCAATGCTAGAATAGCTAAATAGAACCTAGAAGGGGTGCTGAAGAAGAGCACAGGAGAAAGCGAATCAGCAAATGCAACCCAGAAGTATGTACAAAGAGTAAAGAGAAATAAAGAAGGACGAGAAAGGAATTCTGAGTGAACACGCAAGTTGTGGATTTCCAAATTAAAGACACCATGCTTGATTTGGGATCTGATCTCAATATCCTGCCAAGAAAAACTTGGGAAGAATTAGGAAGGCCAAGATTGACATATTCACCAATTCAACTTTAGATGGCGAACCAGTATTGCATTGTTCCCATTGGCTGACTGGAGGAGGTTGAATTTGACATTGCAGGAGTAAATACATTTATGGACTTTGAAGTCATCGACATCATGGGAGATAAAGATCCATATCCTGCACTATTAAGAATTGATTGGGCTTTTGAAAATTATGTAGACAAGATGACCATCTCACAGAGATGAGCTACCGCTTCATCCGATAAAAGTACTACAGCCATTCGAAAAGTGGGCAGTCGATTTTGTAGGACAAATTACACCGGATGCAAGGTACTCAAAGGAAAGGTACATAATAATGGCGACCGACTACCTGACGTGCTAGGTAGAATCAATGCCAGTGAGGAACTGCACGACAGAGACTGTTGCTAGATTCATATTTGAAAATTTAATCAGCCGATTTGGGTGTCCAAAAATCTTGACCAGTGACCAGGTTACCCACTTCATAAATGACACCATTAAATCCTTGCTGGAAAGCTTCATGATACAACACCATAAAAGCAATCTATATCATCCGCAAGTGAATGGTACAGTGGAAGCATTCGACAAGATACTGGAGAAAGGCCTGATGAAGATATGCAATGCACAGCGCAATGACTAGGATGAGTGGATACCAGCAACCCTGTGGGCATATCGAACAATGGTAAAATGGCTAAACAATCAAATTCCATTCCAGCTAGTTTACGGGAGAGAAGCGGTAGTCCCAGTGGAATTCACCATACCAAGCCTTTTAATCGCAACATCACTACAGTTATGTGAAGAAGAATCGCTAAAGGAGTGATTGCAGGAGCTGGAATAACTTGAAGAAGGACGATTCCTTGCGGAATTTCACCAGACAGTACAAAAGGAGAGGCATAAATCTTGGCACGACTGGCATATTAAGCGCAAGAATTTTCAGGTCAAGGAGAAAATTCTACTCTATGACAGTAAATACCAGAAATTCCCAGGGAAGCTGCAGATGAATTGGCTAGGACCATTTCATGTCATAGAAATCAAAGATTCAGGAGCAGTTCCGTTGGCACAACTGAATGGCCAAGTTCTACATGGATGCGTCAACGGCGCACACTTGAATCCCTACCAAGAGTAAGTTAACCATTTCATTTCCAATAACTCTCACAATTGAGAGGAGTCAGTAGGGTAGAATAGAGTCAATAACTCTCTCGAACTCGAGATGAGCATAGATAGGATTCCACTTTACCAAAACCAGAGATAATAAGAGTAACAACAGTTGAGTTGCGGAGACCACAACGCAACCAATTGTGGTCGGGGAGGGGTAGTGTCCAGCGTGTCATCCACATCAGATAGAAAGGCATGCCAAACATCATCCCATCATCATTAAGCATAGTACCAATGTCAGTCCGTAGGATTACCAAGATTTGGAAATAATTGCCATAATTAACATCACCCATACCGTAATAAATTTTCCATAATTAGACATAACCACCAGTCGTCGCGTTTGCCCAAATCCAAAAACCATAGTCAACAATGTCAGAGACCACCTTAGCAGCTAACTAATCGCGTGATTATAGCTACTGGAGAAGCCAAGGAAAAATTAATTAGTTATGGGGTCTCATCAACCTCACCCGTGCCGGTTGGTTACATAACCCGCGTGTAGAGAAGCGCAATAATGTCAGAAAAATCCGAGTTAGAATCAGAAACATACAAAAGAGCAAGGGAAGATGAACCAGAACCAAAATAGAGAAGGCGTCTAGAAGAAGGAATTCAAGAGAAAAGAGAGAGAACCATTCTACAGGTATACCAGCGACGAGCCAGAATGACCAGAGTAAGCCCAGCTGTTGTGGAGCAAGAGATTGACAGCAAAATTCACAAGATGGAGTCCCTTGTGGGAAAATACGACAGTGCGACCTTGATTGACATAGACCTTATAGATTCTTTTGAGTTTCCAGCACTGAAAAGGTAGGTGTACATAGAGAATTATGCAATAGAAGCAGGGCGGGCAGTAGCAAGAGTTCTTCCAGAGTTCAGGGGCATCTAATAGTCCACAATACTGAACTTGAGGAATTTATCAGTGTTCAAGATTACAGGCACTACGATGCAGTGCAAAAAATTTCTATTGAGTAGAATCTAGAACGGTTCTCTATGGCTGGGAAAGGAAATCCCAATTCATGTCAAAGACATCCACAAATTAACTGGACTGTCGCGGGAGGAAAGGGACATATTATCAGTGTTCCGAACTGTATCTAAGAGGGCGAAGAAGTCTAGAGACACAGACTACTACATCAAGTATGGCACTCGAAGAGGAGGGAAAGGAGTGAAGATTGAATTGATCAATAGACCGGAGGTCAAGTTCGCTTGCTACCTAATTGCTAGCAAGACAATGAGACACTATACCAAAGGGGAGTGAACCCTGGATACAATTTTGGTTGCAGAGCATTGTGTCCAAGGGACAAGGCTGAATTGGTGCTCCTTCCTACTAAAATAATTGTTCGAAGCTTGTGAAGACAATTACAAGAGAGCGGTCGGGTTTATTTATGGATATTTGATCATGGCTCTGGCCATGTGGAAATGGACCTTCCCAAGTATCTGGGTACCGATCGAGATAATAGAAGACCAACCTATGGAAATGAATTTTGTGCCTTGAAAAGTGTCTGAGGACCCCAACACAAAAGAAGTGAATGCAAAAGCTTTCAAAGTCTGGTATGGCCAGATGGTTGATGTCGTGATGAGTCAACAAAGAATTCCAAGAAACCTATTAGATGGATATAGCAAGTAGGTATGGTTCGGAATCACCCACAAGTAGAATTTTCTCAGGCCTACATGTGTACCGGAAACAACGTTCAAGATGAGGCCCTTGAAGTTCCATATTGACGAAGCAACCTTCCACATGGAGGTCTGTTCATGGCCACGAGTGGCGATGGAGGTCAGGGATGGAGTCTACACATATTTCTTTGACGGAATGCTGCCAAACCTGCTGCCGGGAGAAACTTCGGAGGAAGCAGCGACCAGGATTTCAAACCTACAACTCTTCCCGATTATTGAGCAGCTAAACACGAAGGTAAATTTTTTTAATAGAGTAGTTCAAGTACTAGCAAGTGATGCCACTCCATTTCTGACATTTTTAGAGTTTCAAGCATCCCATTCTAACCCATCTTCCAGCATGACCTCCATATTTGCGCCAATACCCAATGTTTTGTTTAATTCACCTCCCCTAGCGACTACAACGCTGGTTAGAAAGAGTAAAGCTGCGAAACCAACAGTGGCACCGAAGGCAAAAAGGGCCAAGGTTGCAGGATCTAGCCCAGTGGTCGACCTCACAGGGTAGGATCCACCTCGACAGTTGGGTGTAGGGGTACCAATCCGAGAAGAGCTGACAGTTGAGCCCAAAGAGGCCAGAGGATTACCACCCCACAACCCCATACACCCCCTTGATTTCTTAAACATACGCATATGGCCACCCCGCACCCACCAACTATAACCCACCACCTCATCCATCTCCCGGGAACCCCACAACTCTGCACCATCCACTTCATCAGCCACCGTGTCGGATCCAGTCATCAGAAGAATAAATAATGGGGACCCCAGAATGGAAGCTAACTCGAGAGTAGAGGAGGTACCCCTAGTTAACCCAATCATGATTCCACCAACTACTTTTACCGAGCTCATTAATCAGATAGAGCATTCAATGGAAGAAACAACTGGGTCACTCCCCGAGCAGACTCCGCTCCACCCAGCTGACCTAGCAGGTCAAGAAGGGCAACCAGATCTACAAATGGTTGACTCCAGCAACCGGCTACCGCACCAAACACCGCCACAATCACCATAGGACCAGTCAGTGAGATCTGTTGCCAGGGGATAGCCACTCCATACACGAATTCCAGATCAGGGTACCTTCAGTACGGAAAGCATGGAAACATGGGGGACAACCCAACTGTACCGTTCCATTCACAAAGCAGCACAACAAGCCGAGAGGCTCCACTCAGACTTCCAGTAGAAATGGGAGTAGCAAAAACAACAGATAAACATGCTTACTGAAGAGTGTGAACAGCTGAAGATGGAAAAGGAGCAGTTACAGGAACAACTAGAGACAGTAACCAGAGTATTCAAGGACGTTTGGCCTATCGTAACAGCCAACAACATCCAAATACCAGAAGAGATGCAGGGAACTGATGTACTTGGGCGGGCGGTCCACCTCAGGGTGGCATATTCAAATCTCCAGCAGGAAAATGTGGAAATCAAGGCAGCATTGGCAGCTCGACCCACATTACCCGACCCAACAGTTGTGTACTCGGCACAAATATCAGAAAGACAGGGCCAAGTAACAAGAATGCAGGAAGTTCTGAGTACTGCAGCAAAAGAAGCATATGACCTACTGAAGGGTCTACAAGAATGCTTGACAACCCTTACTCTAAAGGCACAACTGGTCTCGCTACAGCTACAACAAATATCAAGAGAAATCCAGGAAGCCACAGACCCGACTGGACTTGACCAACTCTATGCACAGGTAGACGTGTTGGAAGTCCAGATACAACAAATAGAGGAGAAATCAATGGCGGCCAAGTAAGCCATCCAGGAGCTTTAGCAGCCTGTAAAAATCAGTGCACATACAATGCAGTAATTGGCCTATGAGGCAAAAACTCAGATCAACACCGTGTTTGGTGCCTTGCCGCCAAATTTAGGAGAAGAAATTGTCACAAAGATCACGGCCGAAACTGATGATCTAATGCAAGGATGGCAGCAGGCCATGAAAACCTTCCAAGAACTCAAGGAATCAGCTCTAACCAAGGTCCCAGAGTTGGGGCCCTTGTTTGGACAAACAGGAGAAGGGAGGCAGGCAAAGCAGGGCACAGGACCGAGCAGACCCATGGAAGTAGAGACAATGCAGGACAATTGACTGGGGGCGAGTCAATAGGATGTGGTCGGGGCCTTTTGGGGCCCTTGTTTTGAAATTCAAAAGATTTTGAGTTGCGGTTAGTACATGGCAGAACGCAACCACGGTAGGTAGAAAGATGTCAAGGTTTCAAAGGAGTAAAGGACAGGTGTCGCGGCTGTTACAGGAGCAAGCATAGATGGCGGAAGAGCACAGAAGGAAACGAGCAGTAGAACTCCTGACTAACAGAAAGAAATAGAAGACAACCGAGCGAGAAGAAAGGAGGAACTGTCAGTCGCGCTGGCAACAGAACTAATAGGCAGCCAACCAACAAAAAAGGTTGGTGCAGATGGGATTAGGCATTAGGGAGCCACAGGAGAGATCTGTCTATGTTTTAATATTCTCCATTCCTCTGTATTTTCTGTATTTCTCTCTGTTCGATAGGACTTCTTGTATTTTTCTTTGTTCATGCTCATGTAGTTGAGCCTTGTAATAGCTTGTCACTGATAGTCGATGCTTAATATAATCAGAAGTGTTGTTTTGGTTGTCTGTTATGGTATTGAATGAATGGTTTTGCAAGCACTTTTAAAATTTTATTTATTGCAAGTCTGAATGCATTTCCGAGAAATATATGTCATGGAACGTTGTGTTGTGGTTGTTTATATTTTTAACATAACTTCGATTTACCCATATCAATGTCGTTGGGTTGATACCGATCGACTCCCTACCTTAGTAAGGTCGCGGCATGCCTCGGGTGAGACTCTCGACTCTTCGGAGCAGGGTGAAAATGCTGGCGTGAAGCTAGACTATGGAAGACAACCTTGTTTTCCCTTAACCTGAACCCAAGTCTTCTCTGCGAGACCTATTCGCTCACCAACAAAGACCTCTTTTTCTTAACCTAATCAATCAATATTCCATAGAAAAGCTTCAAAATAGGGTTTTGAAAACTTTAAATAAGCAGGGCATACCATGAATAATATTTATAAGCTAACATAATAACCATTCATGAAACAAAAACAAGTTTTAGTGGGCCTAAGGAGCAGTCAAGAATTCCTTAAGATGACCAAAAGAAGAAAACATTAAAGCTATAGCAAACAGAAGTTTGAGGTGCTTCCATTAGCATATCTCAACCTATAATTTTTCTGATATATAGCAACCAAGAAGACTGAAACAAAATGAGGACAATAAAACATTAACAAGTTAGGAAAACATCACCATTCACCAAGCTATGGAATCCTACAAGCAAGCTTCTCCAACATCAAGCCACACAAGCCATTCATTCACTTCATAAAACCAATATCTTGTCCAAGCTCATAAAACCATGTATTGCTCTTAAACACATCAAGTCCCAATGTTTAAAATGAATCCTCATGCCTTATATAACAAACAAGGAAGAGGAGAGCATACTAGAGCATCTAGAACCCTATTGGCCAATCAAAAATATCCTAAGTTGTCCTTGAGGCCTTGCAAGGCCCAAGGCACAAAATATCTAGCAAATATCTTTTCCGGCCCAAAATAGCAATTATATTGACTTTTAGGCCCTGAAAAACATGTGAAAACTTTCCAAACGCACATTCTGCCCAATCATCTATAGAAGCGTAGTGCACTGTGTCAAACAGTGAAATTATGCCAGGTGCGCAACGCAGAAATAGGCCTTTTTGCAGCAGTCTTTTGGAGGTCTTCCCGACACCGGATTTGGCTCCGTGATGGCTCGTTGGAAAGCCTAATGAGTATATTTTCCAAAAATGTTTGATCTGTGCTGAGAAGATGCCATTTACCATCTCAAAAATCAAATCTCCAAACACTGCTCTGTGCATAGCACCTAGTCTGAAAAGGAGGCAGAAAGGTCAATTTTTTGATGTTTTTTGACCTTTTGAGGGGGTAAAAATGCTCCAAATGATCTGAAAAATGGTGAGTAGACTATTGGTGATGTGAAAAATCCAAAAATGTAAACTTTGAAAGTTTAGGATGCACCAATTTTTTGTGTAGCACCTAGGGTGTTGCGCTCCTAAGGGTCAAAATTTGGAAAAAAACAAAAAGTTGTCCAATTTGCCTCAAAATTGGTAGGTAGGTGCCTCATGGGTCCTTGGAGACCTGTAGAGAAAATTGGGCCAAAATTCCAAGCCTAGATTTTTCCTTTTCATCGTTTGGTTCCGGGCCCTCATTTTTTGCAGTTTTGAGCTTCTTCCTTGCAAAGTGATTTCTTTGTTTATAGTGCTCAGTCATTCTCCTTTGCAAGCTCAAGTTTTTGTTGGCCTTCTCTAGTTTGGCTTCTAGATATATCTTGGCCCTTTCAAGCCATGATTCCCTATCATGTTCAATTTCCATGGCAAGGAGCTCTGTGAGAGGAAATTGTTGTGCTTGGGCTGATTCTTCCTCCCTTTGTTGTGCCAATGCTTTCCTAAGACCCATAGTCCTAGGTCTCTTTCTAGTTTGGCCTTCTTCACCACTATCCTCCTAATAAGCACCCATGTATTCCTCCAACTTCACTTGTGACCTTTGAGCATCTCTCCGATATTTGAGCGCCCTTGCTTCATAGATGGCCAGCTCGCCACTCATTTGTTTTTTTTTCATTTGCAAAAATTGAATGAGATCCTTTGACCTTTCTAACTCAAATTCCAAGTCTTTGATCTGTGCATTCCGGTCCTATAAAAGAGAGTTTACTATTTTTGTCTCATTTTACTCATCACTATCTATGTGAATGGGCTCAAATTCTCTTTCTTCCTCATGATTTTCCTTTTCTTCTTCCACTTTTTGTTTACCTTTGTCTTTCATTGGAGTTGAGGAGAAGTGCATGGCCCCTTGCCCTTTGGAGGTAGCAAACACATGCCTCTCTCCTCTTTGATAAGTAATGGTGAAAGGTGCAACAAGTTTTATTTGCAAACTATGATCATTAGTGACCTTTGGATTGTTTCCCTCCTCATAGATGATTTCTGTGTGTGCATCTTCCTTATCTTGCTCTTGGCTACCCTTTTTATCAGCATCCTTACTATCTTTTATGACATTACTACTGTCAAGATCCTTAGGACTGTCCTCCTCTTTTTTTGTATTGTTAGAGGCGCCTTGATCTGTGTTGGTCACATCTTCATTTTCATGATTGTCTTCTTCCTCGTCTTTTGACCCACTATATTCATTGTCAAATTGATCCTTTGTATCACTGTTTGCATTCTTTGTAGGGTCACTATCTTGGGTACCTTCATTAGTCTTCCCATCACTGTGAGGGTCATTTCCTTCTTCATTAGGTGACTTCTTTTGGCTGATCTCTTCTTCACTACCCTGCTCTTTATCTTCATTATTTGGCCTATTGTTATCATTTTCTTTCCTGCTGAAAAAAACTTCAAACTTCGTTTCTAGACTAATTTTGACATTCTTGTCATTGTCATCTTTGTTTTCTTCATTGATTTCATATGCCTCCTCCTCACTACTATTTTCTACCCTCATCATTTCCTTCAGTACTGTTGTCTTCTTCTTTGTTTTCCTCATCCATCTTAGTTTCTACCTCACTGTCCTCTTCCTCATTATTATCATTCGTTTTCTCCTCATTATAGCCACTATCAACTTCTTCACTTGGTACATTAGGAGAAGAGATAGGAGGTGAATTTTTTTGTGGATAAGGCATAGGCAGAGATGATGGAGGAGTGGAGTTAGGTGGTTGTGAAGTGGAGGGTAAATTCTGCTGAGTGAAGGCTTGGGGGTTTGTAAACACATCATGTGAGATGAAGACTTCCCAATGGATTCCTTGCTACTCCAACTTGTGTAAGACAATCATTTTGATCAAGGAGTGGTGGAAAAGGCTCGAAATTTGGCAGTCATAGCTTCTTTTCTTGACAACTGAGACCATCTTGTCAATACTCTGAAAAAGGTAGTATGGTAGGTTTATCATTTTGACTTTCGTGAAGTGCATTAGTAACCTTATATTATATGATTAAATCCTGAAGTATCTCCCCTCACAGGTGAAATATCTAATAATCTTCTTCATCAGTAAAGCATACCTCTCTAGCAAGTGGGAGAAAGGAAAAAAACCCTTACAACCTTTTTGACATCTTGGTTTTAGGTAGGGCTCATAATAG